>APFE030926784.1:10426-40383 GCA_000404065.3 Pinus taeda | reverse complement strand
CCTAAAGATCTTTTAAATCATGCAATGGGCGTACCGGCGGCCGAGCGGGAATGATTATGCCTTAATTGTCATTAACTTCGAGCTTTCCAATCATTCTAACGGCTTTTCCTTGAGAACTGTGCCTTATCTTATCGGATCGGGGAGGGGCGCGAAGATAGTTTTAACAATGTTTCGAATGCTGCCGATCACCGATCGCCGATATCGGATCGGGAAAAGGCTTATGCGCATTAAAGATTTAACAAGAGAAACCACCGATCGCCGATCACCGATATCGGGTCGGGGAAACGTCTATGAGCAATACTTGATGTACGAAGGGAACCGCCGATCACCGATATCGCCGATGGCTTTATCGGGTCGGGATTTTATCGATAGGCATGATAATGGTGCTCAAGGGAACCGCCGATCACCGATATCGCCGATAGCTTTATCGGGTCGGGGCTTGACCGATGGGCGCGATAGTGAATCACAAGGGAATGCCGATGGCCGATATCGCCGATAGCTTTATCGGGTCGGGGGGAGCCTTTTTTTTGCTTGACGCATACATATTTGCTTTATTTCCAATGTTTTTAAAGAGATATTGCTTTCCTTGGATTTATTGGATTTTTATAAAGTAAGGATTATTGACATCATCTTTATTTTGAAAGGGACCCATTTCATATTTTAATGGTCTTTTGAATAATAATAAATGTGACATGGGGGGTTGTTTTGCTAGGCACAACACATTGTTATTGCCATATTTGCAAATCAAAAGTTGGTATTTGATTGTCACTTTCCTCAATGAGTGTTCAATATTGTTCATAAGTGTGACACGAGTTTTATTGTCTTTCTCCTCCTCAGGAATCCAATGTCATGAACATAGTTATGCAGCAACTTTATTACTTACTACTCAAAGCAGTTTAAACATGAATCACACATATCATGTTGAAAGTAGTGTACTACATCATTCAATATGTGAATGGTTAAACTCATACCTAAGTTAATGCTCACTGGTGGCATACCTCAATTTCTTTTCCACTTACCAATTCCCAAAGGTGCTAGTGCTGCAACCTTTAGCTCTGATACCACTTGTCACGTACCCCGATAACCTCGCATGTAAAAGCAGGGAGTTCAAAATTTTTTATCCAAATTACCCACAAGTAATTATCCAATTCACAATTCCACATTCCTCAATAACCATTACATATAATGTACATTAGTACATCTAGTAAATTGCAATAAAAGATAGTGGTTTCTTAACCATTAACCACCCCTGTGGTAGTGTAATAACATAAACGTCTCATGAATCCCTGCATCCTTTCCATGATTTTCCTTAACCATATTAAATAATCACATACTAGGACATTATGATTATCACATCAAATAAAGAAACAACATCATCAAGGATTCAACATTATCCAACTGAGACAAAAGGAAATCACACCATTGAACACCGATGTACCCTAGAAACCCCGTAGGGTGAAAGCCAACAAACGTTTAATCTTATTATTAAATGCTCATGAGGGATTTCACCCCTCACTCAATGGCTTATAATGGATTCCATCCCTTAACCATTGTTATAAAATTATTACAATGAATTATCATTAAGTTGTCACATAACTAGCTAGAAACTAATATAGTTTCCATGAAACCATTTACTTACGTACTGCCACATGCAACGTTCCTTATCGCATGATTGTTCTAACAATGTATGATCCCACAACTCGTACTCATCTGCATGGACCATTAATCCTTTTCCTGCCACAACATTAAATATAATCTATGCCTTGTGTAAGCAATCCAACTTTACCTACCATGTTATCATTATCATTATTGACATCATGATTACATTTATAAATAATCATATTAACTAGCATTTCCCTACCATAAGCACATATTGTTAAAGGGAAAAACACTAAAGCATTCCTTTGAAGGGACTAACTAAAACATCTGTTATAACATTCTTG
Organism: Pinus taeda; assembly: GCA_000404065.3. Lineage (NCBI taxonomy): Eukaryota > Viridiplantae > Streptophyta > Pinopsida > Pinales > Pinaceae > Pinus > Pinus taeda. The sequence continues at coordinate 38,440 of APFE030926784.1, read as the reverse complement.
CATGAAAATTTACATAAACTTTACCAAAAGAACTAGTCCCTTAGCTATTACTTTTGATGCATGCAAATATATAAAGCATTCTCACACAGCCTGTAGTCTTTTCCTACATGTGAATCTATATCCTTTCTAAAGAAAGCTAACACAAATCTCATGTGCATACACATCTCATTCAACAAGAAGCTAAGATAATAGTTATGAGAGAATAATAGTAATCACATATCATTTTCCTAAAGAAATATGGCCCAATAGTTCTTCTAGCCATACAAAGAACATATCTCTAGAACACAATGACTGTTCTTTGTGCATCTAAAAGCTTCTCATAGGAGCCCTTCTTTAATGTATGCAACACATATTCCCTTTCTTAGAATTCTATCAACATTTCATGTAAACAATTACATAATTCTTTCTTAAAGGAAGTTATTATAACCTCATTTCTCTATCTTCGTATATGAAGGTTTCTCATGCTTCCCTTTCAAGAAATTATTAAAGATATCCATCTTTATGCATAAAAATCAAGATACAATAACAAGGTTAACTTACCCTTTATGCATCAAAACCAAGAAATCGACACAACTCATCTAACAAAACAAACTTTTCAAGATATTATTACTTTCAAGAAATTTAACATAATCACCTTCTCTACGTACACACAAAATCATACAAAACCATACTTCAACAGTCACAATAGCGACCCTTATGTGCGTGCAACACGTGTTTTTCCTAACACAATTACTTTTACTTCAATGCACATAATCTTTCCATGAAACAAGTATGGATTCTTGGTATGATATGAACACTATTCATATGTCTTTCAAAAATAGGAAACTCTATTTTTGTTTCAAGAGATATTCTCATAAAAGCCATCATCTTCATACATGAAGTATTCACACTTTCCTAAACAGAAAACTCTAGAAATGAATATCTATGAGCCTAGAAGCACATCATTAGCTAATTCTATCATGCATGTAATGCATAATTATTTCACATGAACTTAGAAACTAGCTAGTATCGCAATGCAATTAGCATATATCATTTTCAAAGAAACTTTTATAAAAATACATATTTTAATTCAAGAAAACTTGGCCACTTTTCATGCTATGTCCTCAAGATGTTAATATGCCTCAATCTCTTTTCTCCAGAAGATATTTTGGCTATATTTAGCAAGTATTTTATTCCGAGAAAATGGCAAGAGACGAGCATTTCACACACAAGAAAACATACAAAATAATCAAACATACAAAATAATTTAACATATTTTCTTTACCAAGAAAACATATTAAATATTCAATCTTTCACTACATGCACTAACTTATTTTCTTTACCAAGAAAACATATAAAATAATCATTATTTTATTGCATGCATTAACATATTTTCTTACCAAGAAAACATATAAAATAATCATTCTTCTACTGCATGCACTAAAATTATTTCTTTACCAAGAAAAAATATAAAATATTCAATCTTTTACTGCATGCATTAAAATACTTTATATAAAAAAATGCAGTTACATATCTTATCCTAGCAGCCTCCTTGCCTCCATCACCTTCAACACAATGAAAGAACTTCCAAGTCCCATCACAGTCAACAGGAGCTCACTTCCATTTGACATAAATGTGAATGATTGGCACAATAGGCATCCATAAACCATCAGCAACAACAAGTTTCCCACTAATTATGTAGTTCAGGGCATGAAACCATCAGTCCCATTGCAACTACTCGAGTACAAGGCCCGTTGCAGACCAGTCTACATATTGTTTTTCACTATAATTCATCGAGGAGCCATCTCCTAAACTCCATTAAAAACCAAATCCGCCCCTCGATCGATTCCCGTTGTAGATCGCTGGAGCAGAAGTGGCCTCTATACTATGCTATTGACGCATACACATTACAATAGCAACAACCAAAATATTACTGTGAGTCCCTTCATTACAGAGAACTTATGCTTTTTTCCCTCAGTAACAGTCGATCTTTAGTGTATAAAGAACATTAAGGGTAGTTATCAAGAAATGAACCATAACTAAAATGGTTCATAGTTAACTTCATTATTTATGAATATTTTATTTCATTTAAGCTTTTACATGAGTATTTACACTAGGGATATTACAATACTCTACCAAGGTAAAGGCAAGAAAGGAGTGATAGAGAGATATGACTGAGCAATAGAAGCTTTTCTGTTTTTAGAAAAAATAAATAATTAAGTAAACTCCTTATATACAGATCAATTTCATAATATAGAGTAAGAGACTATATTGCGGGACCAATTCAAACTATTATAAAGGTATGTTCGCAATTTCAAATGAATAGGAAAACATGAACAAACCAGAAGAAAAATCTGGAATGCTTAGACCGACTATAGTCTTACATTTAGTTATATGCTAGCAGCATTTTTAAGAAAGATTCAACATCCATATATATATATTATATATATATATATATATATATATATATATATTATATATAATATATATAATTATTATATTTATATATATATATATATATATAATTATAAATTATATATAACGACAAAAAGAAAACATATGCAACATCGAGGTGTAAATTCCAGCCCTTCAATAATGGAGCTCCTACATAAAACCAATAATGGTGCTTCATGTCAGTTTGTTTTTGAAAAATAATATGCATATATAAACTAAAACAAGGTTTTGCAATCACATACCATTAAGTTGTGCATTAAAACTACAAATAGCCAATCAAACTGAACCAATTTGCAACAAAATGTCTAGGCTTATCCATGATATACCCATAATTACTCAAAGATCAAATAAAGAATGGAACAGGCCAAGAATCTTGGTAGGGTTTTTCGTTAAAAGGTCGTCCTACAATTTCAATGATTGAGAGTGATATCCTAAGAACCAACCAGCCTCAAGGAGGAAAAATGAGTTACATGTCAAAACATAATGTAAATAAAAAAGTTAACTTGTATTAGAGAATAGAAGTAGGGTTAGTAAACAATTTTTTTTAATAATTATTAAAATAAAATACTCATAGAAGAATAAGCTGAGACCATCAAAGTATTACATGTAATAATGTGGCAAGACACAGGTTCGTAGAACCATGCAAGGTCAAGAGAACTCAGTAGTTAATGTGCAATACTTAATTATAATTTTTCTATAAATGTTTATGAGCTTCAAATAAAATTTGGAGTAGATTGAGCTTGTAAGAAGATAACCCCCATGGTGTTGGGACCTCTATCTCATTCACATTTAGGGCAGTACTCCCAAGTAATAAAACTTCTTGGAAAGGAATGATTGGGAAAGGATTCATGGAGAACCTGTAAGTGGATGGAATGCCCCAATCCCTATGGATACCATGTAGAAAATCCCATATACCTACTATCAGCCGAGAGAGAAAAACTTGATTTATTAGCTTCTTATATTCATAGGAGAAGGATGTGGGGCAATTTGAGTTAATAGAATCAACTTTTCATCTAGTGCAAAGACTTCAGTATGGATTCACTCCGTAGACCACAAATTTCCCAGTAAGAGGAATATCGCGTTAAGATAGTTTGGAAAGGTTTCAGTTGGCGATAACAAAATTGTTATAGTTAACCATCAATGGTATCAGCATTAGGATAATGTATTCCTGTTAAAATAAAAACCCTTACCTCAACACTATACACGATCATGAACCCACCTAGAAGGAAGTTCAGATTGAAGAGCGAATTTTTACCTCAAAAACAAAAAGGAAAATGAGTAGGGCACATGCAACGAGAAGGGAGGTAGTTACCATCCTAGTTTCTCCTCTCACCATACACATTATATATAAGCCCTATCACCTATACTGTTGGATCGAGCAACACGTGGATCTATGTCAACAATTGATTATTCATATGTCGGACTTGCCAACTGGACATCGAGAAATTTCAATTCATCCACATAAACCAAATAATACATTGTGAAACTTACCCAAAATCATATTTCAGAATAGGTTATTAAAATTTTAATATAATAATTTCCAATATTTTTAATATTTATTTACACTACCCTCAATGAAAGAGTTAAGTTCATCAATTTACACATTTGGGTGAATCATGTGTACAATATTATCTAGGAAGAAGCCTGTGAGTTATTTTCCATATAACTGCAATGAAGACATTATTCATGTTAGAAATATAAGGGGAAGTTTTACACTTAAGTTTAGAATTGATCTACATAAGTTATATGTAGAATTAGAAGCCTATTATAATCCTCGAATGATGTAGGAAATGGGGACATTATGGTAGACTTAGAGTAATAATATAAGTGGATGTTACAATAAACTTAATAATAACTAGTAAAAGGGAGGGCACCGCTTGCTACTCAGCATCCACAATTACTCACAAAAGAAACTTCAACCATTTTCCATGAAAACCAAAACCTATAGCAAATGAATAGCAAAAGACACTAGAAAATCAACCACATGATAACTATACACACTATGAAATATTATAAAAACTAATTCAATACTACATATACATACATATGTATATATATTGGGTGAATTTAAAGAAATATTGTCATTTAAATATTTAAAACACATTTTTGAATGTATATATGGATTCAACGCTCTAAAAAAACCTAAAAGACTCTAATTCTAAAGATTAAAAAACTTAAACTTAGGGTGTAAAAAAATCTACCAGATTTTGGTTAAAATCAAATAGAAAAATATTGTAAAAAAATCATTTCATATATTAACTAAACTACAATTGACCTAAAATCTAATAATTAACCAAATAAGATCGGATATGGATGGATTGGGCATATTGGAGAAAAGGGAGATGAACATCAGAGCTCTGCTAGGGTTTGGTGTCAACAGGTCCATGGCATCGATTTATCCTACTATGGATCCCATCCCCGCTATGCCCATGGCATATGAAGATGCCATAGCTGCTAGATAAAAGGCCATGAAGGCATCGGAGGGGAAACAGGGGAATCACAAATGGATGTAGCCGACATTGGACAAGGGTTTGGGTCCACCACCTACACAGCCGCCTCATTTACAGAGGATCTCTGTAGCCATCTCAGCTCTAAAGAAGCATAGTGGGTTGTGCCCATATGCTGTGGCCATGCCTTGGGCCCCAAAGAAAGTTGAGGACCCAAATATTGTTGTGAAACCTATGACTCTAAAGGTGGCAGCTCATAATACCAAGAATCTAGCTGCAGTCGCTAAGAATGCTACTATGAGGGCCGAGATGAAGTTTATCCCTAGGATAGCATATGGAGAGGCAAAGAAAGATGAGAAGGAGATTGGCTATAGGGAATAGGGCAATAGTTTCTTGAAGGAGCCCACAAAGACCCTAATGCAATGTGGCTCACTTGACACTACTTGGCCTCACCACCTCCAGACGAAATTAGAACCCTCATAACTGGTAAATTCTACTCAATTTCAAAATCTTATTAAAACCCCTTCAGGGATGTCACTATTGGTTTGGGTTCATGCATCAGACAGTGTGATGCATTTGAAGAACCTTATCTCCCATCATTATGGATATCTTGTTGGATTATAATATCTGATTTTTGGGGGCAGAGCACTCCAAGATCCTAGACATCTCACATAATATAATATTTTACCTGTGTCTACCATAATATTGAATCTCAGGCTGAGAGGAGGCGCAACAGATTACAACAAAAAAAATCATACAGGAGGAGGCTTTGAGAGTAGTTCAACCAAAAAATACAGAAAGACATTAGAAGCACAAAAATGGAGGAATTTCTTTCAAGAACATCCTGCAAAGGAAAAATACAACTTCATTGACAACAAAGCAAGCTGAAACTAAACCTACTCCATATATAGTGGAGAAATTGAATCACATCACATAATTAAACATAGATATACTAGAAACATATGAGCACTGTAATATTTTTCAAAAACAAGCTATTTTCTCTCGATTCAAGTATTTCTAGCCAAAACCCACTGAGCTCTTTCATTGGATTTTCACAAACTAGACTACTCAGTGTGATATTCATCTCTGTTCCAAGGGGTTTTTCATTGTCAATTTCCCTTCAAAAAAGGCTAAAGACATTATATTACGTGAACGACCATTGTTTTGGGATCCACAGGTCTCTTCATCACACCATCGTTTCTAGAATTTCATGTTAATACTATGGTTGTATCCAGGATGTTAGTTTGTGTTTGTCTGCAAGATCTCCCATTACATCCTTGGAACTAGCAAGTCCTTGCAGGCATCGGAAACACCAACAGGTGATACATTAAAATGAACACACAAAGACTGGAGGAAATAATTTTCACATTCACACAAATTTGTGTGGAAGTAGATCTCAGCAAAGTCTTTCGAGACTGTATATAACTAAAGCACAAACAATGGTGTTGGACATAGATACTTGATTATGAAAATACAAAATTTAGATTTTGAAACTGCCGGCAAACAAGACACCTACAAAATACATGCCCTGAAGCCAGAAAAGATACCCAAAGAAAGAAAAAAATAGGGAAGTAGGCCAAGGGATGGCAATTTCCCCACTAAGCTCTAATGAGGAGTTGGAAGCTTATGTGGAACATCCCATAACCAATGAGGACAATCAGATGAACAAAGAACCAGAAGCATAGGAACTACATCCGCATCATTCGATGGACTCACATCTAGTAAAGATACCAGACACAATGGATACCAGTGGATCCAAATGAATACATACATCAGAAAACTCTAATTCTGATAAAGAAAACCCTCGACCTAAGGCTAACACTTCACTTGCACTTGTATCTTCGCTGCCAACTCAAGGGGAGTGACACAAGGTTGGGAAGAAAAAAGGAAGAAAAGTGTGATTTTTTCTCCCATATCTACATTATTTTTTGCAACTTCTGATCAAGAGTCACTGACTAGCCTATGAATGTGTCTCAACATCTACAACATGTAATTTTATTTTCATTAATAAAATTACGATTTTTCTTTTGGGAAGGAAAAACTAAAATTATATATTCTAAAACTTCAAAAAAAAAAAAAAACATATATATATATCTATATATATATATATATATATTATATTATTATTAATATATATATATATAATATATATATATATATATTATATATATATATATAATTTAATATAATATTCACAAATTAAAATAAAAAATAAACATTATAGTTTTATAAATAATTTTTTTTTGCTCAAGTAAGAGTGGAGCCTTCTATTAACGGCAATAAATATTACATATATTACATGTCTTTACAAGTGTAAAGACCAACAAGGGCTAACCCTATGAAGATTAACCCAAAACAACCTTAAACAAACCCAAAACAAACCCAAAACCTTATACCTTAATCTTACATCTAAACCTCCACCCATTATCCAACCCGATGGCCATTCGATAAGACCCCCAGTGATCCAACAATTGTTAAAGAAATTGTTTCAGAGATATGTGCGACCTTTACCTACTTTATGGAGTCGACAGGGTAAATAAACTGTCAATGTATAAAATTTCAGGTCCATTCTTAGACTTAACCTCCTCCCATGTTGAAACTTGATGTCCCTTTGATCCAAATCATGTAAGATCCAATGGTCAGAAACACTATCGCCTCGACAACATGCACCCATTTTAATTGGTTTATAAATGTTCAACTCTAGTATGAGACTTAACCTTCAATTACTTTTAGAACCCGATATCCATACGATTAGGTCCCTATTGATCTAACGGTCCTCCAAGATATCAAATCGGAAACTTGCATGGTCTTTACCCTCATTACGGACCCGATGAAGATTATCAACCACCAATCTAAAAATCTTTGGATCTTCTTGAATAGTTAACTTTCGATCACTTTCCTGCCCAATAATCATTCAATGGTGAAGGCTATCAATATTTGTGGTCGGCGATCTGCTAAGAAGCCTGTTGTTTACCAACTACCCCTTCCCTGTAGAAAGCTCTGTTTTACGCATTTTTGTGGGATCAACTGTTAAGAAAGACTTTCACTTACGCTCACTCCTACTTCCACTAGTCTTCCTTCTTATTCATTCCTAATAGTCTAGAAGTTCTCCATCTCTTTGGCCACCTATGTTTGACAATCCTCATGTAATTATCCCAAGGGTGTCGAATCCAAAGTATACCTGTTGTAACTTTCTTTGCATAACACTCCCTCATTCGCCAGACGATCAGCTAGCATATTGGCTTTTCTTCGCACATGAACAAAGCTAACCATTATCAGGGTTTGTAGGTGGGTATGAATGCATTGAAAGACCCACAAAAGCTACCAATGTTTTGACACTTTTCCCAGTGCTTTTCCATTACATATCTTATTGGTTGCATTAATAATCAACTCGAAGTCTGCTTCAATGATGGAATTATGTAAATTTGACTCGATTAGTATTTCCAGGAATTTCTCTAAGGCCATGAGATCCGCCATGTTATTAGTGGCAATCCCCAAATGACCATGAAATATATCCTTAATGCACCCCTACTCGTCTCTGATGACCCCTCCAAAACTTGCCATCCTTCGGTTACCTTTAGAGGCTCCATCAATATTGAATTTCAAGAAATCGTGAGGAGAAGGTTGTCAGAAGTCTTTACTAGTATTTATCTGGCTCACACCCTTGTTTATGCTTTGGGGAACTAGTGAATGGAGACCCAATTGCAGCAGTATATGAGTGTCCTGGGGCAGAGTAGGGTCCTCAAGAGGTCTTCCTAAAACGGCTCCAATAGTGTCTTTGAGCTATCTTAATATTTGTGCAATAATGTTTTAGATTGAGCCTGTTTTATTCTTGAAAATCTTGCCATTGCGTTCTTTCCAAACATCCCATATTAAGAAGCCTAGAACTAGAGTCCAACCTTTGTTGATGATTTCATTGCTTGAGGGGTCTTTCCTCCAATTCTTCAAAGCATTGGTAATACTGAGTATGTCCCTGTCAGTCTACCTGAAGATTGAGGCCACCCAATCCCACAAGGTAGAGGTGAAAGGGCAGAGGTTGAGTAAGTGTTCCATCATCTCCTCTTTTGAACCACATAGATGGCACTTGGATGGGCCAACAAAACCCCTTTTTGGAAGATTTTCCCATGTTAGAATTTTCTTTTGTTGAACCAACCACATAAACAAATTTATTTTCATCCAATGCTCGTGCTACCAAAGGTCCTTCCATACCTTATCAGGGTTTTGATAATCAAACCCTAGGGTTATTCATTTAGCTTCTTTGAAGTTAAAGTTACCTTCTATGTTTCTTCCCCATATCAGTTGGTTAGACGAGGATGATACTAAAATCTTGCTCTGTTCCAAGTCCTGAGCAAGAGAGCATGCCTGAGCTTTCAAAAGGCTCTCTTCACTGTAGCCTAGATCCTTCCATATTCTCCTTTTACTGTTGTTCCTTACCTGATCCTAGAAGTCACTTACCATGCATAAGCCTTCACTGTCAGTGTCATTCTTGAGAGTGGTTAGTTCTTCCCTAAACAGGTTTGGTTCTTGCTACCAGTTGTCTTCCCAGAATCTTGTCAGGTTCCCAACTTGAATCTTCGAGAAGCTGTGCTAGTAGACAATGGCTCTATTTTCCCAAGAAATATCCCAAATGTGGGAGCCCTTGATAAGCCAAAACATTTAGATATGATCCCTCTCCTACCAATTATTTTCATATTTTTGTTTCAAAAGCTTGGCCCAAGGGGTTGCCAATTCCTTAAGCCACCTCCACCAAAGCTTTTCACCCGAAACTCTGTTGAGGGTTTCAAGGTCATGAAGCCCCAAACCACCATGGACCTTAGGTTTGCAGATCTTGTCCCAAGCTACCAAATCCCATTTCCTTTTCTCTTCCCCTTTCCCCAGAGAAAACCTCTTTGAATGTTCCTAATCTATTGCATAACTCCTATAGGAGAAAGAAGAGTTGACATCATAAAAATGGGTATGGCTTATAGGAAAGCCTTTGTAAGCACAAGGTGCCCTGCCAAATTCAAAGATCTTCATGTCCATTTCCTGATCCTATCCTAAAATTTGTTAATTACCGGCTCCCACACTCCCCTACTTATATATTTGTCTGTAAGAGGCATTCCAAGGTACTTAGAATGTTTCTTATCCCTTTGAAACCCTAGAATTCTAGTGAGGTTTCTCTAAATAGCAATGTAAGTGTTAAAAAAGAAAACTTTTGATTTGTTAAGGCTTATTTCAATACTAGTGGCCATAGGAAAGTCGTTCAAGATTTGTTTAAAAGCTTTGGATTCCTAGACCGTGGGAATGTCCTGCAGCATAGTATCATCCACAAATTGTTGGTGATTTGAAGCAGATCCATCTATGGTAAGTTTCAGTCCCTGGATTCTTCCTTCAACACTTGCACTTTATATCACTCTACCTAGCCCTTCCATCATGATCACAAAGAGGAAGGGGGAAATCAGATCTCCTAGTCTGAGACCCCTAGAGGGCATAAAGGTTCTTGAGGGCGATCCATTAAGCAGGATTGAAAAACTAGCCATGGATACCAGGACCATAACCCATCTAATCCAGTTGTGGTCGAAACCATAAGCTCTTAGAACTTCCCTGATGTAAGACCATCCTAGCTTGTCATAATATTTTGATAGGTCAAGGTGTATGACCATACCAGCTTTCTTATTGCTCTTAAGAGAGTGTACCACCTCATGAGCTTGTATGATGTTATTGAGAATCTGTCTTCCTTCCACATAGCCAGTTTGTTCCTCTGAGACAAGAGCTGGAAGAAGGGGCTTGAGTCTATTAGAGATCACTTTGGAAAGAGTCTTGTACACCACATTACATAAAGCTATGGGACTGAATCTGTCTAATGTCATAGCTTTTTCCTGCTTTGGAATCAAAGCTATGAAAGAGGCATTGAGAGCCTTCAAAACCGTTCTTGATGTTTTGGAGTCTTCCACTACATCAAGGATGTCTTTCTTGACTGTTTTCCAACATGCCTTGAAGAAATCCACATTGAATCCATCTAGGCCAGGAGATTTCCCATTTTGCATCTCATTGATAACTTCACTGACCTCATCTTTAGACACTAGCCTGCTAAGATTGTGATTGTCTTTCCTTATTACAAGATTGGGAATGTACTTTGTGAAATTGTTAATGAACTATGACCTATTTAAGAGAGGCTCCTTTGCAATGCTAAGGAAGTGTTTTACTAGGATAGATTCCATTTATTTGTGGGAGACAATCTCTTTGCATTGAAAATATATGAGTTTTGAAATTCTGTTATTTCACCTATGATCCAAAGTTGATTTATGAAAAAACTTTTTGTTTCTTTCCCCTTCTCTAATCCACTGCACTCTCGATTTCTACCTCCAAAATATCTCCTCTTGGATGAACCTATCTTCCCATTCCTTCTAAAGAGAATAAGCTTGAGTTTTCCTTTCCTCGGTAAATCCATCTTTGATTATGATCTGATTAATCCCCTAGATTTTCTGTTCAACTTCTCTTTTGGCTTTAAAAATATTACCAAACTCTTTTTTGTTCTAATATTTGAGTCTGGATTTGAAGTGTTTAAGTCTTTGTTGCAACACGAACATTTTAGTGCCTTGAATGGGAGAATATTTAATATTGTTGGTGATGTCAGGTTGAGAGATCTAGACATTTTCAAACCTAAAAGGTTTGTTCCTTAGCGTACCCACAAAAGTGGCTTCAAGCTGGATAGGCCAGTGGTCTAAGCCTCCAAAGGGAAGGACTAGAGCTGGCATATCAAGGCCTGTGAGAAGGAGGTCCTCTGAGATTATGAATCTATCTAGTTTACAGGAAACTTGAGAAGCCCCTCCTCTCTTGTTGTTCCAGGTGAATGTGCCATTTATTGTTTCAACATTGACTAGTCTCATTTCATTTATGAAGTTTTGGAAGGCAATGGAATCCTTGCCTAGTGTTCCGGTGCCACCTTTCTTCTCTGTAAGAGATTTGATCATACTAAAATCCCCTGCCAAAATCAAGGGCATACCAGCATATCTCTCTCTCAGCTCCTCAAGGGAGGTGAGAATCTTGAGTTTGTCTTCTAGTTTTTGAGGACCATAGACATTTGTAATCATGTAAGTCTCTCTATCACCCAAAGGTTGAATCACCAATGATAGATAGTTCCTGGACACTTCTACATCTAGGATTCCAAGTTTCTAGGGATCCCAAAGCGTAAGAATCCCTCCTGCCAAGTTATTTGCCTTAACCTCTAGATACTCATACTTGCTTAACCATTTGCTATGTATTTCTTTGATCTCTTCCATCGAACACTTAGTTTCCTGAATAAAAACCACATCTGGTTTTTCTTCTTTTATTCTATTGCTAAAATTTCTTTGTTTCCTTTTACTTCCTAGGCCCCTAATGTTCCAAGTTGTAAGCTTCATTAAGAAAGGTTTTTAAAGGATTAGTTGGCAAGATCTCTCATCTTACCTGAGTTAATGATTAGTTTTCCACATTTGGTCAACTGCTCATTATATCTTTTTGTTCCTCTTTTCCTACCCAGATACTTAGAAGAGTGCCCTCGTGTTTCCTCCATTGTTTTCATCCCTTTATTCTCTTGGATATCATGGTTTGTCTTGACTCCAGAGGCCTTCAATTGGGTTCTCCAGAGGAAGATTTGTTGAAGCCTATCAAACTCCTCCTTTTGCAGGGAGTCAACCCCTTTGGCAATACCCTACTCCAGAAACTTTTCTAGATCTCAGTTCTCCCTCTCAAGAATCTCCTGCAGTTCATGGTTCTCCATTCCCGCCTCACTTAGGGTCATCTCATGGTCCCTATTGAGCTCCACAACTCTCGGTAGATCATCCTTTTGTTGGTTGTTCTATGGCATATCGTCCATGCTAGCATCCCCATCTTTCTCATTAGTATTAGTCTTTAATTCCTAGTTTGCCCCATTGTTTCCAACTTCTTGTTCTAAGATTTTGAAACTATTGTGGCTCGGTTTCCCATCCTCATTGATTTTCTTTTGGTACCACTTTCATCCTTTCCCTTTGCCCCCCACCTTAGTGAAACCCTTGGGATCTTTGCTTGTGGTGGTTTTCGTGTTGCTCTCTAGTTTGTTTGATGAGTAGTCCCTGTATAGGTGCCCGTGTTCATGGCACTTACGACACCTGAATGGGGCATGTTCGTAGTCCACCGCCTGCACCCATTTTTCATCATACACTTCTAAAATTATCTCATCTGGAAGTGCCCCAGATAGGTCCATTTCCACAGAAATCTGAGTGAGAGAAGTGTATTTACCTCTTAGAGTCGCATCCGATATTTTTATAAAATGCCCTAGTTTATTTTTTAGAGCCTCTAAAGACTCCATCAACCAATAATCTAAAGGAAGGGAGTATAATCTTATCCATAAAAGTACTTAAGTGAACATTTCTCATTCTGGGAAAAAATTCATCACCCACGATCGCATATAAATGCCTGCAGCAGCGTAAAATTAGGTTCGTCCCTTGAACACTATGTCCTTATTTTCTAGGGTCATGAACACCACTGTAAAGAAGCCCTTGGATCCAAGGTGAAGATTTATTTCCCCCTTTGGTTTCCTGTGGTTCCTTATTCATACGTGTAAGGCCTTCTTTGTTAGCCAAATCCCCATAAATTTGCATATAACCGTGTGCTCTACCATGTGTTCTCTGTGCACCTGTAGCGCTGGGTCACTTAAAATGACCCAAGGAATGATAGTCAACTTGGGCTTTTAGATCCCTGTCACACTCATAGGTGCATATTTCTGACTGCTACCCTCTTTCCTCTTCTCCTTGCTATCTTCCTCGTGATTTTTTTTCTATTTGTGAGGTTTGATATTTCCTATGTTAATATCCTCAGTTATTACCTCCAGTGGTTTCTTGAAGCAATGCAAACCAAATCCCTTACTTCTATTCGCGGCTTTTTGACTGAGGGATCAGAATTATGTAACCAATCATTCAAATCATTGAAATCTTCTTAAAATAAAAATTATGTAACCAAAGCACAAAAACTAATTTCGAAAAGTCAAACAACTTTTCAAACTTAAAGTATTTATAGAGCTTTGAAAAAGGGTATTTACAATTTGATATAATATTTCAAAATAAAAATATAAAATTTCCATTTCTTAATATATATTAATATAATATTATATAAATATTTTATATCCACACATATGTAATAGTAAATCAAAATAAATAAATTAGATGTATTATAATTAATATTGAAAAGTTCTATTGAAAACTAAAATGCGTCTCATCCATGTTTGAATTTTCGATTTATTTTATTTCCACAAATATGTAATAGTAAATCAAAATAAATAAATTAGATATATGATGATTAATATTGAAAAGTTTTATTGAAAACCAAGATGCGTTTCGTCCATGTTTGAATTTTCGAGTTCCACTAAAACAATAAGGAAATTATTTTGACAGCCCTAGGTGTTGCAAATTTGGATTTTAGATTAGCTAAATGGTAATTAGTTAATTTTTTATTTTTAAATAAAGATCCTTTGTCTCTATGAGAAGTATTAAAATTTATGGATTCATATAAGATTATTCAGCACTCATGTAGTTATAATGGTTTTATATGGCCTTAGGTAGCACTTTCCCATTTAAATTTGGTTATTTATTTAAAAAAAAAATTATACGCAATTCTACACTTATAAAAGTGCGTGTACACTCAGGTACCATAATACCAAACTCGTGTACATAATTTAAAATATGAAAAAAGTAATTCCTATTTCTCGAGTGGGGTTTATAGGTTTCACCGAAAGCCCGCCTACAGGAGTTTTTGCCCTAACTGACTCAACTAATTTCTGGTGTTATTTATACACCTCATGGGAAGGCCTAAAACATAGAAGGAGATAAGATATCTACATTATAGTCCTTTGTTCCTGAGATCAAGTCTTATTTCCCTGTGCCTCCCATGCTCCTAGTCATAGCAAACCCTTATTTCCTTGCAGAGATGTTCATCTTCCATTATATCACATCCTTTTTCACATATTGAGGTGATCTTTGAGGCTTGGGTTGGACGGATCCAGAGGAAGGTTCATTGGTGTCATGGTCAAATCAGGTTGTATTCTTCCACACCTATTTGTTGTTGGTAATAAAGAAGCTTTGTCTTGTTCCTGAAAGATTGTGATCTCATGTTTTTATAATTCATGTCTAACATATCATGCTTTATATATCTATACTTGATGGTCTAACATGTTTAATATGCATATTATTTCAAATATTTTCTATGTATATGCTTCTCTGATTTATGTTGCAGGTTTCAATGCATTAGAGGAAGCAGAGGGTTTGAACCCTTTGGGATTGACATCAAATGTAGAACCTCCACGCATTCTCCCTAAACCCAACTTTACCAGTTTTCATAGTTTTCTTGCTTGAATGAGTGCTTCTTGTTGATAGTATGTCTTTGATCTATTAAGGTTCTCAACCCTTACCTAATGGAGGTTTCTCCCACCAACAGAATTGGTAAATCCACTAGGGAATACAATCTTGTATTTCCTAGAAGGGTTGTTTTTTTCTTGATTTTTCTAGTCTTATTGATTCATTTGCAGTTTGCGAAGTCAATTTGATATTTTGGGTCTGGCCTATACTTTTTATTTTTCCCTATTTTTATGCACATATGTGTTTTTCTTTGTACACAACACATAGACACGTATTTTATTAAAAATAAACTCATGTACATTCATGTTTCCTCAGTCTTAGTTCCACAGGAGTTTCCTGATACACAGTCACGTATATCTAGGAAAATCTGAGTCGCCACTAATTTTCTTTTACCAGACAGTTAGAAGTTAGCAGCAGTTATCTCTTTAGTCTCTTTTATTTTCCCAAGAGGGAAAACGAGGGCGAGAGGAGAAGAGAAGTAAAGTGTTACCTGGAACTAAATTCCTTGAACTAGACCAGAACCAGAGGTAAAATGCTTCAGAAAAAAAGCGTTCCTATGTGGTAGGAAGGTAAATTCTAGGCTCGACTTAGAGTCTCGATGGTAGTGAATTCATACTGATATCTAAGCGACTGTTCTAGAAAATTGAGGAGCTCAAGGGGAAAATATTGGACATAATAGGAAATTTCTCATTGGAAGCATGGAGTGGCCTCACTTGTAAATTCAGGGTCATCAAATAGAAGATAAGTGTGTAACCAGTTAAGCACTTGGTCTCCTTCTTCATTTTTGTTTAAAAGAAAGGCTATTGTGTGTGCTTGGCTTAAGGGCCATTGTTTACTTTTTAATATAATTTCATAATTAGGATTGTAAACCACTGCTTCTATATTATGATTAAATTGTAGAAATTTGGATTAGAAAGGCATTGTTTATATGTGAATGAAAGACACACTTGAAATTGATTGTTACGGTTTATTTGTATAAAACGGAACTGATGGTTACTTGGGTAAAAAAATATTGTTGTTAACAACATAATTTATCATGGAAACATGTGAATTAACAATGATGATTGGGACAGGGTTACCGAGAAAATTTTAGTACTTAGTTTGAGTAATATCAAGAGTTGGGAATATAACAACCTCACCCCAAATTTATTCCTCATGGCCAACCTAGTGGGACAGCTTGAAAAATGGTTTTGAGGGAGGTCGCGAAGGTGAATGGGTTCCTAACATTTTCTCGTACATAGTAATGGCAAGCGAGTATGAGCTTATAGGATTATTAAAGAAGATAAAGAATCCAAGAAAAAATAACTCGAACTCGAAACCATCAATTTATGTGCTTAATAATCTAATTATAGGACAAAATAATTAATCTCAGGTGTAGCTCATGAGCTAGAAATACCACATTCGAAAAATTGTCATTTGAAACTCAAAAGTAAATTAAAAGAATATACATCTTCTTTAACAAAAAATAATTAGCAAACAGATGTAGACCTTCTGCTAAAAAACAACTACATTTTAACTATATAACATATAAATGGCAGAGTCATATAAATCTAAATATTGCTCACAAAAGAAAGGTATTGCAGACCTTTCTCTAGTCTATCCAGGCAAACAAGGAACTAAAATACTATATTATAGATGTAATTAAACAAAAATACTACAAAATTCACTCTATTTTATCCAAGACAAAAGGAGACACTGGAAAAAACCCTGTATCATATTTACAGACATTACATTACAACCTATGTGATGAACCCCAGAAATGGATAACTATATGGGATCATTTTGCCTGTTATTTTCATTTAATCCACCATTCTCCATAGTTTTGTGCATGTTTTTGAATATGTTTATGTCAATTGAGTGAATGGGGATAGTCACTTTGCCACATAGTCTAATGAGTGTTTATTACAGATTTTTGGACATTTTTGGACAACGACCGAGCATTTATGAGTAGATTGGTAGCCAAACTCATGGAAACAGGGCTGAGTACTTATAGAACAGGTGTCTACTACATTAATGACCCCTTCCTTGAGTTCCCCACCAGCAACCTGGAGTACAAAGGCCACCACATCGATGATTCCAAGGTGCAGCAAAGCAAGTCTAGTAGAGTTGTTGTTATCTTCAGTTTAGGCAACCGAGTTTCTTAAGTTTAGGAGGATTGTTGGGAGTCCCCACTTGTATAAGTAAGAAGGCTTCAAGCCTCAGTAGGTTAGCAATTTGATAGTCTATTTTCGCACTTTTGTGCAGTCCTGTACTCAACTCATTTTCGAGCTCTTTTTGCAGACAATTTTGTGATGTAACTATTATTTTTTTATCAATGAAGATGAATCCAACTTTCAACCAGCACTGATCTTTTCTAGAAGGCTAAAGCTCTTGAGCTAGGGAAAAACCCAAGCTACCGAGCACCTCCTTTGTGTATTTATATGTTTTTGCTTGCATTCAGAGAATAATTTCTGTTATAAATCTTGCTTTGGTAAAATAGGTTGCTTTTGATGGTTAAAATAGTTGTTCTTGTTTCAAGTTGCTTAAGTATTTTGTTATAGTAATAGAGAAAGATCCAAAAAGGCTACCAGTAGGGCTTCACCTCCTTTCTTCCTCCTTGGGAACATGATTTGATGTTAAGGCACTACTGTCGCCACCAAAAACACAGTGTTTTCCTTTCATGCAATTGTTAGTGTGATGGATCCACATGCTTAGACCATTTCATGTTCATTTACCATGGATTTCTCACATAACGTTCTGTTCATAAAGTTCTGTTCAGAAGTACTATGTTTTTAAGACAAATTTTACGTCAAAATAAACAAACTCTCTTTTTCGGTTTTTGCTTTGGTTAGTTTTGGGAAATTAGTGTGCAGATCACTTGTAGAATACTCCAGCTTATCATTCTTCCATAGGACAACCTATACTAGTTCATCTCTCAAGATTTCCCCACTCATTCACCTCATGTCGCTAATCTGCCCTAATTTCTGCATTTTTCCATAAAGTTGCTTTCTTCTCCTGTGAACAAATCCAACCCTCTCTTTCATTCCTGACCCCTCCAACACCTTCATCCATCCTTCACTTCCCTTTTCCCACCATTTTTCTACGTTCAGACCTCCAAAAACCACTTTCGGCCTCCTCCTGTAGATTCTCTTGTAGAACTCCTGTAGATCCCCTGCAACCTCCTGTAGAAGTTCATGTGAGCGATTTCTCAAAGTATAATCACAATGGAATTCTCTAGAAGGGTATTATGGACTTCTTAGGACCCTTCCACACCTTCTTCACCATCTGAAAAATCCAACTCCATCTTCCTTTGTGTTATAGACATTTTTTGGCAGTACAACCCCAATCATAAATGTCCATAAACTGAGGGCTCCTAAGTCCCTAAAAGTGTTTCTTCACTGCCTAAAGGAACAAGGTCAGCTGATTACATCATCTCCTAGAAGTTCTCCACTAAAAACTACTCAGAAATGGTCAAAATTAGACCATACTGGATACCCAATGCAAAGGGTGCGATGCATATCACCTTCCAAGTGTAAAGGGTGTGATGCATACTAAATGGCCCCTCTGTAGGGTGTGATGGCCGGGAATGGACAAATGGCAGAGACAGTTTGCGTGGTGGAAGATCATGGAATCTTCCAGAAGCTTCCCCTCTAACACTTGCCTCTCTGTTTTCGACCAGGGATGAGTAAGAGATCATCAGTCTCCGAGTGGAATCAAGAACTATCAGAGAGAAGACACTAATCAAAACCCCAGAAGATGACACACACCCCCTACAATCATCTATATATGGATCCCTCATCACAGAGATCCGGAGGCTGGAATCTTGTATCTTGTAGAGAAGTGTTGTTGGTTTTCTGGTGAAACTTCATAGTTTTGGGTGATCTAAGCTTTACTTGAGGTGAAGAAGGGCTTTCCTGCTGGAGGATGATGCTGGGTCAGAACTATTGGTTGTAATCCTCTTGCTATTCTTGATATTAATAAAGTTATTCAAGTTTTCCTCTATATTCTTGTATGTTTGATTATATATGCATTTGTATGGTTAATACATATATGGTCTTGTGTTATTTATGAATATAGATCTCTATTCTGCGATAGTAGTATGCTGCTTTGATTCCACAGGTGCTCTTTGAAGCTGGGTAGACGAAGAAGAAGCGGCAAAGATCTATCAGGAAGGAGAGGAATCAAGTAAGGAACCAAGCACAAGACTAAGGTTGGTGTCCTTCGTTCCACTCTGATCTATTT
This sequence comes from Pinus taeda, assembly GCA_000404065.3. Lineage (NCBI taxonomy): Eukaryota > Viridiplantae > Streptophyta > Pinopsida > Pinales > Pinaceae > Pinus > Pinus taeda. The sequence goes on along the minus strand of APFE030926784.1, from coordinate 18,990 downwards.
TCATAAAGGAAAACGAAAGTAGTCTTTACTTGTTTGTTTCTAAGATAGCTACCAGTCTTAGTGGGAATAGCAGCTCCGAGTGGACACTATTCCCGGTAACATTGGGGAACACCATCCTCGGTGTTAAACCACACCGCGAACTCAACAAAACTATTGAAAAGCAAACATACTGCCCATGGAGCTTTATAACTTAGCTCGTTGCAATATTTACAATGAAAGACCTGCTCAAAAGCAAAACATCATGAAAAAATGGCAATATAACAACCATAATAATATGACACCCATACCACTTATTGGAGCTTTATAACTTAGCTCGTGGTGGTATTTAAATCCATATACATGTACATACATATACCAAAACATTAGCAAAAAATATGCCAAACATATACAAACATCAAACCAAAACTGCTCTGCCTCAACCAGCAAACAATGAAGGATATAGGGCCCGCATCTGATCTTCCATCTCCCATGTAGCTTCTTTAGGCCCAAAGTGCTTCCACTACACTTTAACTTGCTCTATGGCTTTGTTCTTGAGCATGAGATGTTTCTGCTGCAATATGCACTGAGGCTCTGTCTAGAACTCTCCTTCTTGCTCCACCTGCAATACAGACTAATAAACAACAGATCAACATCATTTATATACTTCATAAGTAATGAAATATGGAAAACATCATGGACTTTCACTGTTGGAGGCAGTGCAAGTCGATATGCCATTGGTCCAATTCTCTCAAGGATCTCAAAAGGCTCGCCATACTGTGATGTCAACTTGGCACATGAACCAATCCTCAAAGAGTTTTTCTTGTGATTGATGTGAAAAAACATATGCTCCCCAACCTGAAACTCCTTGAACAACCTGTGTTGATCTGCATAAATCTTCTGTCTATCCCATGCTACCTTAGATTCTTCTTTATAACCTACATTTCCTGCTCAATGTTTGCCAACATGTCCAGTCCAATAAGTACCTTGTTCACTGGATCATTCTAGCTGATGGGAGTGTTTCAACTCCGCCCATACAATGCTTCGAAAGGACTCATCCTCAATGACTCCTGATAACCATTGTTGTATGCAAACTCAACCAAAGGAAGATACTCCTCCCATTTCTTCTGTTGGTGCATCATGTACATCCTCAACATATCCTCCAAGATCCTATTGACCCTCTCTGTCTATCCATCTGTTTGTGGATGATAAGTTGTACTAAAGGCCAAATATATACCCAAGCCTACAAATAGCTCCTTCAAAAACTTGGAACTGAACTTTTCATCCATGTTCGACACAATCTTCTCTGGAACACCATGTAGTCTCACTATCTCCCTGATGAACACTTGTGCTACCTTACATGCTGAATATGTAGTCTTCACTGGGTTGAAGTGAGCTACCTTGCTCAATTTGTCAACCACGACCATAATAGAATCATGCTGCTTCATTTTCCTGATAAGACTTGTAATGAAATCCATGGAAATGACCTCCCATTTCCATTCTGAAATCAAAATAGGTTGTAGTAGATCACTTGGATGCTTGCATTCTGCCTTTACTTGTTGACAATCTAAACATCTAGCCAAGAAATCTGCTACTTCCTTCTTCATATTCAACCAATAATAAAACTTCTTTATCGTTGCCAACATCTTCTAATATCCTGGATGATCCGAGTATGGCTTGACATGAAACTCCCTCAAGATAAGCTTCTTGAGTTCACTACAATTTTGCACATAGATCCTATCCCTAAATCTCACGAAACCATCTTCCGTGAGATGATAGTTTGCATCCTCATCACTTATATCTGTACTCTATTTTTATAACCTGTCCATGATTTCCATGTATTTGTCATCCCATTTTTTCACCTGCAAGATCCTATCTTGTAACTCTTTCCCACAAGAACTCATAGCTGCTATATGATTTACCTGTACCTTCATGCTAAGAGCATCTGCAATCCGGTTCTCCTTCCCTTTGATGTATCTGATCTTGAATTTGAACTCACTAAGGGCAGTCAACTATCTAGATTTCCTAGCATTTAGATTTGGCTGGTCAAACAAATACCTCAACCCACTATGATCACTTATCATCACAAACCATCTACCCATAAGATAGTGCCTCCACATCTTCAATGCATGTATGATCACTTCCAACTCAAGATCATGTGTTGGGTATTTATGCTCTTGATCATTCAGTTTCCATGACTCATAGCACACTACATGTCCTTCTTGCATGAGAAATCCACCAAGTCCTCTCTTGAAAGCGTCTGTACACACTACAAACTCCTTGTTCAAATCCGAAATCTTCAGCACTGGTGTAGGTGTTAACAACTGCTTAAGTTGCTCAAAACTAGTCTCACATTCCTCTATCCATTCAAACTTCTTACCTTTCCTCTGCAATGAAGTGATATGATATGTAATGCGTGAGAAGTTCCTGATGAACCTCTTGTAGTAACCTTCCAATCCCATAAATGATCTCACCTCATCTACATTCTTAGGAGCTACCCACTCCATGATGGCCCTTTTCTTTTTTGGATCTATTGCAATGCCTTCCTTGGAGACAACATGTCCCAAGTAGTGTACCTCAGTTTGAAAGAAGATGCACTTGCTAAGCTTAGCATACAACTAATTCTCTCTTAAAAAACTCAACACTGCTGCTAAATGTTTGGCATGCTCTTCAATGAATACAGAAAAAACTTGTCCAAATAAGGACCCAACACACTATTCATCAAACACATAAATGTAGATGGAGCATTAGTCAAACCAAATGGAACAACAACAAACTCATAATTCCCATACCTAGTCCTAAATGTAGTCTTGAATATACCAGTATGTCATCAATGAATACATAAAAAACTTGTCCAGATAAGGACCCAACACACTATTCATCAAACACATAAATGTAGATGGAGCATTAGTCAAACCAAATGGAACAACAACAAACTCATAATTCCCATACCTAGTCCTAAATGTAGTCTTGAATATATCCTCTTCCTTGATGCGTACCTGATGGTATCCCGATCTCAGCTCGATCTTAGAGAACATTGCCACTCCCTTTAGCTGATCAAACAAATCATCAATACTTGGCAAAGGGTGTCTGTTCTTAATCGTTACCTTGTTCAACTGCCTATAATCAATGCACAATATGAGCATACCATCTTTCCTATTTATGAACAACACTGGTGCGCCCCAAGGTGATACACTGGGTCTGATGTATCCTTTGTCCAACATCTCCTTTAGTTGCACTTCAACTCTACCAACTCAGGTGTGCTCATCCTATAAGGTGTTTTTGATGCTGGAGCCGCCCCTAGCACTAACTCAATAGAAAATTCTACCTCCTTGTGAGGTGGAAACTCTGTAATGTCCTCAGGGAATACATCATGAAACTGTTGCAAAACCAGGTACCTTCTCAACACATCTGCATCCTCAACCTCCTTACCCTTGTCTAGAAATGTCCACTGTAAACATCACACAACCTTTTCTATGACTATGCATAGTGGTAACTATCCTCACTGATGTAGGCTTCTTATTTCCTTGCAAAGTCCTCTTTTCCCCACTATCATCTACACACTCAATGGCCTTGTCGAAGCAATCCACTTTGGTTCTGTGAAGGTATAGGTAATCCATACCAAAAGGCATGCTATATGATTGCAATGGCAACACATTTAAGTGTGCTACTGTAGGCATACCATTTAGCTCAAATGCACAAGCTCTTACCCAATGGTGAACTCACTTCTTCATACCTGTAGCCAACTGTACCAACCAAGATTTTGCATGCATTTCTTTTCTCCAACCACACTTATCCACCAAGTCAGGACTAATATAATTATAGTTAGATCAAGGATCAATTAAAATAGAAACAAGTTGATCACAAAGCTTACCATCCATCTCAATGATTAACGCCCGATGATCTGCATGCCTATTTTCCACAACTGCTTAGATCCGAGGTATGTTATGACCAACATCACCAACTGTATGCGCCTCCTTACAACTATAGATCTGGGATCTATCACCACTCTAATACTGCAGACAATCCTTCTTATGATGATCCTTACCACATATCCAACACTGTAATGGTTCTCTACCACCGCCTCTAGTCTGCTGCTCTCCATGTCCTTTCTCAGTTGCATTGAATCTCTTGTAAGGAACTACATTTTCTTTCTCACTTGCATCTTGAGGTCTTCCTCTCTTTAGTGATCATTTTCCTTTAGCTTTCTCATTTCCTTTCAAGTCAAGCTTCGACTCAGCTTTGCGCTTTGACTACTCATAACAATGCTTCAACTTTTGGATGGCCTCCTCCAATGATCTAGGCTCGTGGAACTCAATTTAGCCTTTGTATGCTATTGGCAGTCCACTGATGAATCTTTGAACCTTGGCCTTATCCTCCTTGAGGTAAGGCACATATCTCAACAGCTCCAAAAGCCTACTAGTATACTCCTTGTCTGTCATAGAACCCATCCGCAACTCATAAAACTCAGCTCTGTCATCATAGTACCTCTCAGACAAGTAAATCTTCTTCAAGAGCCTTTCAAATGCATGCCAAGTCAAATAATATTCATCAATACCTTTAACATTATTCACATCTTCCCACCAAATTTCTTCTTTACCTTTAAGAATGAAAAGGGTTATCCTTGCTTTCATGTTTTCTGATTAATCACGCAATCTAAAGAATTTCCTCATACCGAGCAACCATGCCTCTGCATCCTATGATTTCTTCATCTCTCCATCAAACATAGGTGGCTTCACTTTCTTGAACTCATCTGGAAAGTATCCCCTATCACTCCTCTTGTAAGGGTGATAACGATGACGATCACGATGTCTGTCAGAACCAGAACTAGAATTGTACCTGTGTCTAGTACCTCCCCTATCTGGAGCATTCAACAACTTGCCATCTCTGATCGTGTCAAATCTATCCGTCCTATTCCCACCATAATACCTATGTCTACTAGGAGACCTACTGCCATATGCCCCATTGGTTTTGTCCTCCTGTCCATGGCTTATCCGAAGTGGCCCTTGTCGCTGCAATTCTGACAAACTTTGAAGTAGTATTGCATTCACCTTTACTTGTTTCTCTTGTGCCTGCATGATTTTACCATTTTCCTCTTTGCAACTCCTTATTTCTCCCACAAGCTTCTCAATGTGTCTTCCAAATCAAAAGAATGCCCCACACCACGCTGTTCATCTGATGCATAGGGAAATCCTATGTAGTCTACCGCCTTGTTAGCCATCTGATCTCTTCCCTGCAATCTAGGTTTTAACCCCGTACATAAATTACCTGCATACAAATTCTAATACACATAAAATAAACAATGTAAGAGCATAACACATAAAACACATATACACAGAGGTTTCCCCTGGATCCCAAAACTGGGACTACTAGCTTGATTTTTCATTATGTTCCTTTCAATGTTATAATACATATTTATACATGCCGAAGCATCCAATACCATGGACCGAAAACCATCACGTCCAAAAAACATGTGCGAAAATCATGCACAAAACCATAGGTGGGTCCGCCCAACCTAACATAGGGTTATGGGTACACCTCAAATCCCCTATGACCCTCCCTGCTACACAATCGGCGCAACAAAGGGGGGCTCGTTCCCCCCCTCTAACCCCCCGGTTAACTATGTGGGCTAGTCGTGGAAAGAATATAACACAACCCAAAAGTCTCCCACTTGTTGTTTTCATTGCACAGGGGGCCACAAGAGAGCTTAGTCATTTTTCCAACCCTGAAACGCCCGTTGTCTCTCTACACCAAGAGAACTTCTCAGAGCTCACAGATTTTGTCAATGCATCTGCAGTATTTTTCAAAGTGTCCACCTTTACCAGCAACACCTTTTTGTCTTCTGTCATATTCCTCACAAAGTGATAATGAACATCAATGTGCTTTGTCTTTGAATGATATGCGGGGTTCTTTGCCAAGAAAATTGCACTTTGGCTATCACAGTCTATCCTTATAGCTTCCTGTACTAACCCCATACTTGAACACAATCTCTGCAACCAAACTGCTTCCTTGCTTGCATGAGTGGTTGCCATATATTTTGCCTCTGTAGTTGATAATGCCACTACAGATTGTTTCTTGCTCATCCAACTGACTGCACCTCCAAATAGGCTAAACACATACCCACTTGTAGATCTTCTTTGATCTAGATCTTCAACCCAATCTGCATCAATAAAGCCAAAAATATCCATCACTCTGTCCAATCATGGTCTTCCTTGGTAGCATAAACCATAATCACTAGTGCCATGCAAATACCTGAAATCTTGCTTCACTGTTGTCCAATGCTCCTTCCCTGGTTTTGACATAAACCTGCTCAATACTCCCACTGCATGTGCAATGTCTGGTCTAGTACAGACCATTTCATACATCAGGCTATTGATTACACTTGCACATGGAACACAGGACATGTCCTTTTCCTCTTCTTGTGTCTTGGGACACTGTTCAGCAGACAACCTCACACCTACAGGAAAATGAACCTTCACCGGTTTACTACCTTGCATATTAAACCTCTACAATATTTTCTTGACATGCTTCCTCTGGTTTAACTAGAGCTTCCTCTTTTCCCAGTCTCTTTTAATTTCCATGCCCAAAATATAGTTTGCAGCACCAAGACCTTTCATGTCGAATTTGGAGGAAAATTGGGTCTTCAAATCTTGGATAATTTCTTTGTCATTTCCAACCAAAAACATATCATCCACATAAAAGACCAAATAAATGACACGGTCACCAATTAATTTAAAATAAACACAGTGATCTGCTTTGCTTCTGGTGAAGCTAAGTCCCCGTATAAATGTATCAAATTTCTAAAACCTCATCCTTGGTGACTGTTTTAACCCATATAGAGATTTCTTTAACTTGCATACCAATTCTTTCTTACCCTTCACCACAAAGCCTTCAGGTTGCTTCATGTAGATCTCCTCTTCCATATTCCCGTGAAGAAATGGTGCCTTCACATCCATCTATTCTATCTCAAAATCAAAAGCAGCAACAACAGATAAAAGTAATCTAATAGAAGTTACCTTGGTAACAAGAGAAAAAACATCACCAAAATCAATTCCCAGCACCTGGGAATAACCTTTGGCTACCAACCGAGCTTTGTATTTCTCCACCTTTCCTTTTGCATTTGTCTTCTTTTTGAACACCCATTTGATGCCAATGGTTTTCCTTCTAGCCGGCAACTCCACCAGATCCCAAGCCTCATTTTTGTGCAAAGATTCCATTTCATCAACCATGGCCTCTTTCCAGAGTTTTCCATCCTCTGAATTCACTGCTTCCTTCATAGTTCTAGGATCATCATCAGTAACAAACCAAGAAAAATTTGAATAGAAAGCAGATGGACTATACCTTTCTAGCTGCCTTCTTTCTCGAACAGATCTTCTCACACCCGGAGTTTGTGACTCTTCATCTTCTGATTCCTCCTCTGCTATAGAGTCTGATTCTTCCTCCTTAAGCTCAAACTCTATCTTCTCAGGTTCCTTTGGTTGGATTTCATGTTTAATAACATCCTTCACCTCTCTGAACACCACATCTCCGCTGTACACAACCTTCCTTGTTACTAGGTTCCAAAGCTTATAACCTTTTAAATCATCCTTATACCCAATAAAGATGCACTTTTCAGATTTATTATCCAACTTGGTTCGTTTCTCCTTTGGAACATGTACATATGCATCACATCCAAATACCCTCATATGTGAAAGAGAGGGTTTCTTACCAGTCCATACCTCTTGTGGAGTCTTATCCTCCAACGCTGATGAAGGTGATCTGTTGACCAGCTAACATGCTGTCTCCACCGTCTCTACCCAGAATTCCTGTCCTAACTCGGCACCACTAAGCATGCTTCTTGCCCTTTCCATCAACGTCTTGTTCATTCTTTCTGCAACTCCATTTTGCTGAGGTGTATATGGAGTATTCTTCTGTCGTGCTATACCACACTTCTTACAGTATTCTTCAAATTCCTTACTGCAAAACTCTCCACCGTTATGTGTCCTCAGCACCTTTATCTTCTTCTCTGTTTGGTTTTCCACCAGAGCCTTAAATTCTCTAAACCTGTCAAAGACTTCAAATTTCTTCTTAAGGAAATATATCCATGTATTCCTTGAGAAGTCATCTATAAATGATACATAGTACACAGACTTACCCAGTGATGGAACCTTCATAGGTCCAAACACATCACTGTGCACAAGCTCTAATATCTGTTTCACCTTCTTACTACCAGAGGGGAAACTCACCCGATTTTGCTTCCCATATACACAATTTTCACAGAAATCAAAATCCAGAGAGCTATTACTCATACCTTCTACCATACCTTTACTATGAAGTATTTGAAGGCCCTTCTGTCCAATATGTCCAAGCCTTTGATGCCACAACATGGTCTTTTCTCTAGAGACCATTAGATTTTCTGCTCCACTTTCAGGAACCACATAACTGTTGCACCCATCAATAACAGTGCTACCTTGCAGCTTGTAAAGAGTTCCAATCCGAACTCCCCACATCAATACCAGTGCTCCCTGAACCATTTTGTAGGTATCCTTCTCGAACACTGTTTTTACACCTGCATCATCCAGCTTGCTTACAAAAATCAGATTTCTGGC
>APFE030926779.1:2465-19975 GCA_000404065.3 Pinus taeda | reverse complement strand
CCAACACAAGTTCACAAGGCAGCTAATTAGGGCCTTTTAGTTTTTGTGTTGTTAGATGTTTGACATATTGAGTTTTAAGGAATGATAAAAAATTGTCCTTCACTTCCATTTTTGTTTTCGTTTTTGTTTAATTCTCCTTAAAATTCACAAATCATGTTAAAATTCTTTTCTTTACTGCTCCAATACACTTTGCAATTTTCTTTTCTTTATTTGTGGTATATCCATCAGAACCCACTTTTTCTCACATATGAACCAATAATTTTTTATTTCTTCATCAACCTCGTAGAGGGGTAGATGATAGTGCAACGTTTTTTTGAGGAGGTTATTTTTACTATATTGTAATAGGTGGAGTTAGTCATAGGATATTCAATGGTTTTTAGTGTTTAATTGATCAACTTCGGTTGATTTTACTAGAAGATTTATTTCATCTATCTAACAATTTTGATCTTTATAGTATGTAGAATGTGTTGTTTGTGGTTGCATCGCTTCCTTTCAGTGTTTGAAAAGATTGAGGTATTCTCCTCATATAAGGGGTACAATTCTAATATATTTTATGTGGAGTAGTATGTTATTATCTCCTTCAATACTTAAACAATTTCACTTTTTTCTGGGGCATTCCAAGGAACAACATATCTCTCACATTTACATGGTTGTCTAGTTGATACCACTACGAATATCATCAAGAAAATACTTGTAAATGTTCCCAAAATAATTCTTAAACACGTGGAGTTATTAAACCTAAACGTCTTGTTACATAAGGATTTGGATGATTATGTATCATATGTCCTAACTCTCAATCTCTATGATTTCAACATTATTTACTAATCAAAGGGTGACAATGCCTACCTCTATCAACTTTATATCTTCATTTAACTAAGGGAATAGTCAAGGATTCTTCCCATGTGACATCTATATAATCATCAAACCGATTTAGCACTCCAATGACATGACACTGTTGAGGATTTTTTCTTTGGGATTAATGATGGTTTGCAACATCATGCATTACTATGCTTTTCTTCTAGCTTTTGTCCCTTCCAACATTTTTAATATTAATCTTTGTCTTGTATAATTGCATTCTTTTGAGCGTCCTTTTCTTTTTTAATTCTTCTAGTGCATACTCTCACTCTCTTCAAGTTGAATTCATCATTTTCCTCTGCATAATGACTCTTCAATGTGTATCAACTAAGGTTACTCCATTTTATGTATTCTCACAAATTTTCGCTCCCCACCACAAAGCCAAAATTACTTTTACAAGTTGAGAAACGTACCACAATTATCCATTCATTTCTAAAGTATTCCTAAGCTTCTTGAGCAATTTTTCAACTAGCATTCAGAATATATTCCAACCTAGATTGTCATTTTTTCTATTAGATACTATTTAGTATTGTTAGTGGAGATTGGGGTTCAACAATGTTCCAGATTCCTTTGCCAATAAAAAAATGTGAATTAAAGTGAGTACTCTGTAGAGAAACTAGTCATACAAATTTTCATAAAATCTTATTTTAACATCATTAGGGAATGTCTTTCTTCAATTGCTTGCTCCTCACAAAAGTCATCTACAATTTTTTTGACCCACTCATCTAATTTTGTTTGACCACTATTAATAAATTTAGAGACAATTCATTAACCTTAATTAAGATTAATCATGTGCACCACATTCTATAAATTTCTTAATTTCCCTAAGAATGGTTATGAGGAATTTTTCATGTGTTTTTGTGAAAGTTTGTGCTCTCACCTATACAACTGTGACATAGTTTCATCTACAATCATTTTTGAAATAATTTTAGAATTTTATTTATCATCACTCTCATGACATTGAAATCGTCACTACCTTCCTCCCCTAAACCTCTTTCAATCTGGTGGGAAACTAGGCAGACGAAGCAAGGATAACCCATGAATAATGAATGATTGTTGGACTAGTTGACTGCTTCTTTTGAGTCTCAGATTTACATGGGTACATTCATACTTATTAAATAATCATGCACTAGCATGTCACTTTTACTATGTCGTCATTTTGTCTTATCAGTGCCCCAACTCCACTTGCTCAGTACTCAATGTGAGAAAGCTTGGAATCAATCTAAATTTCAACCACCAATTAAGTGAAAATGGACAAACATACTTCTGGGTATTGCACCACTCATAGGAAATATAATAATATATAATATTATTATAAACTATATATTATATATTATATAATATATAATATTATAAAATATAAAAATATATTATATAAGAGAATTATATAGGTTATATATGATATGATATATAATTGTATAATGAAAAGTGCGGAGGGCATAATCGTATATAGGTTAGAAAAGGACATAATCAAGTTATCAAAGCGAGCATGAGGGCATTCCATAGGGCGGCATGAGGGTGTTCGAGGAGGCCACGAGGGCATTTGAGCAGTGGGCACGAGGGAATTCAAGCAGGGTAGAGTAGTGGTCATGAGAGAATTCGAGCAGGGAAGAGAAGTAAGCACGAGGGTGTTCGAGCAAGGAAACATTAGACAACTGTCTTCAATATGGCAGTAAGTTCGAAACCACGTTCCTTTGTTTGCTATTTTTTTTAATAACTGTCTTATAGACCTTAACCCATGATTTTAAGCTCGACCCCAGCTCTATTATCATTTCCAATCCTTTACCTACCTTGAATTCTCCCACCTATTTCCACCCAAGGAATTTATCCATTTTACCTACAACAGGGTGAACCCTTACCCATGATTGTAATCTTGAAACCCTTTTATTCATTTTACTTGCAATGAGGTGAACCCTTACCCATGATTGTAAGCTCGAAACCCTTTTATTCATCTTACCTTCAATGTGGTGAACCCTTACCCACGATTGTAAGATTGCAACCCTTTTATTCATCTTACCTGCAGGGGGTGAACCCTTACCTATGATTATAAGCTCGAAACCCTTACCCATGACTATAAGCTCAAAACCTTAGAAGGTTTAGCTTAATTTGCATTGCGCGATATTGTCTTGATTGATATCTCTATATTACTTATACTATTATGTGTTATTGAGTTTCTAACTTACCTAAAAATAAGCACTTTCAAGACCTTGCATCAAGACCAATCTCCCGTGGGATAACTTGCCTCACAGAAGGTGTAGGAATGAATTCGAAAAAAAACAGGATTTTCTTTATCGATTTTGTTGAACTGGGGCGCAATGATGATTCAACACTCTATACATGCATTGACCTTTTACCCAATTATGTAATGCGAAGGTGTTTCTCTAATAAATCTAAAGAAAAGGTTTCCTTCTTCCCACTCATAAGCTTGACCCACTAACGTTAGTCACTCCTAGTTTTGATTTTGTTTTGTAGGGTTATTTATTTATGCATAATTCCTTTCAAAAATTATTTTGATTACTTTTCCAACTCCTCTTCTCAAGAATGAATAATGTCCACAAATGTTTTTCAAATTGATTTTTCCAAGAGTGCTCAAAACACAAAGCCTTCCTTCTTAAACTCAATATCACAATCTTCAAACTGATTTTCCACAAATAGTACTTTCCAAATATGTTTAGAACTTGTCTTTTCTATGAATAACCTAGAGCATGAGTACATAGTGAATGAAATTATCATTTAAGTTCTCAAAAATTAAATCATTCTATAATACCACTTGAAGGTCAGCGCTTTTTAGATGATTGTTCGATCTTTAGAGAACAAATATATATGTGATTGGCTATATTGAATATGCAAAAACTGAAGATTATTTATGTTATAAGGACACAACTTGTAGATGGGATATATTATTTAGAATGCTTTCATAGATATAGAGAGATATCAGTCTTCTTGAGATGAATATCGTGTATCCTTTTAAAAGAGTATTACACCCAAAATTGGTTATATTATTCACTAAGTTGAGTATCAAGTCTTCAATGCTCCATGTATGCCTAGAAGAAGATCAGATCTTGGGATCCTTATTGTCACAACCAAGAACAAATTCAGATTGTGCCTTCCTTTTAGGGTCTCCTCTGAGGTTGCCCAGAGTCTTGGATCTATGGTTGCTACTATAGGTTTGACTTCTTGGGGTGGTGAAAATAGTCCCTCTTTGATGCCCAAAGGATCTCTTTTCTTTCCAATAGTACTAGCCTTCCTATGGCTAATGAATTTGGCCTTTAGCCTCCTTCAAGAAGCGATCAAAAAATATTTTCATACATGCAAGCCTAAGGTTCTTATAACTTGGAACATAGCTTAGACTTTTGTTATTACTTGTAATGGGTTCAATCTTCAAAGTTCTTGATGGTAGACATTTAGGATCTTCAAAACAAAGCTTTTGATGCTCTATTACTCCCTCACTAATTGTGTTTAGAATTTGTTGACTGGGGCTTGAAAGAGTGAGCCCATAATTTGAGTATAACCTTCTTAGGATCTCATTAAATCATGAGCTTTGAAAATTTTCACACAAGGTTTTTGGAGCTTCCCAATCAATAAATTCAATGGAACTCATTTAATGGAAGTGTTCTCAAAACCAAAATTTTAAATTATCCCCCAAAAATCAGGAAAAAATTATGGAGTTAGAATAATATATATATATATATATATATATATATATATATATTATAATATATATATATATATAATATATAATATTATATATATATATAATATATATAATACAAGAGAGAGAGAGAGAGAGTTACATGTGCACACACACTAATTCGTAGCCATTTTATGGTAATCATAATTACTCCTTATTTATTAATGGAATTATGTGTAATGTGAGGTGATTATACATATGGTTATATATACATATATTTGTGTGGTTAGAAGACACCAATTTCTATATAATGCATGAAAGTTGAGATTAACCATTTAGTTATTAATGGAAATATGTGCAATACAAGATGATTGCGCAACAATGTCTATTAATATAAAAAAAACCTATAAATAATCAATTTTATTCCTTTGATATTTCTTCATCTATGGAATAATTTCCCCCTTCCTGGTGCTCAAATAATCAATCAATGTTTGTTCGCTCACAAGCCCTAGTTATCCCCTTCATGGTGTGCCAGTGGCCTCACTCACCATGGCACAAGTCTACATATTCAGACTAATCTTGATGCTTCATGGGATCATATCAACTCATCTCATGCTTTATCCCAATAATCATTGAATGTCATAATATTTCTCTATGTTTCTATTCAAATTTTGGCAATTTATAAGGCATGTATCCTTCCACTATTTGCACAGCTCTCTAGCTTCAAGTGGTACACTAAGTCTATGTTAATTAGTATAGGTTTATTGAAGGTACTTTATTGTCCTCAATCCATATTTAGAAGATCTTGCAAACATTCCTTCATAGGTATGGGCTCCTATAGGTTATTCATATTCTCTATTTTCTTAGTTTTATCGATATTAGAAGTCTCATGCTTATAACACACACTCATACACAAATATGCCAACATTTATCCAATATTAATCATTAATATATATGCATAGAACATATCTCTCATTCAAATATCATTTTTATCATTACATGTTTTATTCATGAGTTAGAAAAACACATTTCACTTTTTAGTGATGTTTTCATTCATGACTCATTGATATGCATACTAATTTATTCCACATTTTATGATCAATTCCATATTAATAATGAATATGTAAACAATATCCATTCTATATGATAGATAAACAATATCAAAATAAACTACAATTACTTTCACATAATTAACACGAAACAATGATTGTTATGATAGAAGTAGAGGTGTGACATACATCCTTACTTATTCCCCTTTCTATAACCAATTCCCCTTAAACAAAATATAAACAATATCCATTATAAATTACAAGTCAACAATATCATAATAAATACGGTCACTTTCACACAATGTATAAAGAAAACCATTGATCAATAATTAATAATAGCTTAGAGTAAAATAATTATTATGTATTTAAATCCCTCCATACCAATGGAGGCCCTAAATCCTTTGGGAATTAACTGAACATTTAGTAAGAAAGAATTTACAATCACCAGCCCTTACCAATGCTTGTTTGTCTTTTAAAAGAAATATGACCACCTCTCTAGCCCTGTGAAATTAGATGGACTTTTTTCGTAATCTATATGTTGAGCACTTCGTATGTGGGTCATGTGTCATGGAATTAAGTTGTAAGCACATGAGTCAAAATTATTGAAAATAGATGTGTAAAGGACTATGCAGCGATGAAGAGATCAAGAACGCACTAATAATTATTATTAATGTAAGACTTCTCTAAACAAAACAAAATAATATTTTCTCTATTAATACAAGAGCCTAATCGAGCCTATTACATCATGACATAAACTTTGACTTAAGACAAAAACCCTAGAGCACTCAATGGGTGCTTAGATCTAGGAACCAAAAACTTTGAGCATGAAACCCATGCTTTAATAAATAAATTTTCTTTACAATAATTTTAATTTTCTTTTGATAAGTACATAAGAGATACATCATGTCATGAGCCAAATAAAATTATGAAGACCAATACTAGTTACAATGTTCAATAGGAACTTCACATGTTACATACCTTCAATGTCTTCTAGGGAAGATTGCTCCTCAACTAAACTCATCTCTCCTTTTGTACTTCACATTTATTCTTATCCGCATACTTTCTCTTAAATCAAGTGCATGTGTGATGTCTCTCAAAGTAGGTGGAATGTCTACCTCATATAGCCTTCCATGGGCTCTTTAAGCCTAATGTGAGGCCAACTTCAGCGAGCTAGTTGACATCTTATTGGGAGCAGTGTAAACATTTTTCAAAAATACAAAATGATTTTTGTTCTTTGAGTTGAGTGTGAAGCATGATTATTTAGAGATCTTTGTTTCAGCCAGATGTATACCCCAGGAAGACTGTACACCCATACACATGAGGGGGACTTGTCCCCCCTGCGGGGATCTAGGGGGGCTAATTCCTCTCACCTGGGGGGTCCGAGGGCCAACAAATGTAAAATTGCCTTGTAAAAGTATAGTAATTTCTAGTCAACCTGGGTCGTTCATTAGGAGGATGATCTGATGGTAGAATTTATGTTTAGTTTAGGTTTTTTTGCCATAGAAGGAAACCCCTCTCTTTGTATGAGGGCATTCTATTGAGGCTGTGATATAAATGTGTACTCTCAGAGCGAGAAACAGAGAGGTTAGATTGTGAGAGAAAACAGAGGATATTACAGTGGATCTATGGCTGAAGATCAGGATGTCAACCAAGTATAGCACTACAAATGAGTTGGTGAATGGCCACAAGATGTCATCCATTAGCCTCATGAAGGTTGCAGGATCATTCGTCAATCCGAAAGGCATAACCAACCATTCGAAAAGGCCCTCCTTGGCTTTGACGGCAGTCTTCCACACATCGGAGAGTTTGATTGGTACTTGGTGATATCCTGACTTCAAATCGATCTTGCTAAATATTATTCCCCCTTCAGTTGGTCCAAGAGGTCATCAATCTGTGGGATCGAGTACCTATGATGGATAGTGATCTTGTTCAGTGCCCGATAGTTAATACAGAGTCTCGAAGTCCCATCCTTCTTCTATAGCAACATGATCAGGCTCCAACAGGGCGATGAACTTTGATGGATGTGACCTTTCTATAGGAGCTCTTGAATCTGCCCCTTGATTTCATCATTCTCTGGAATAGAGCACCGATAGATTGTTCCATTGGGCAGTGATGCACCTGGGGTTAGATCGATGGAGTGCTTGACCTGACAGTGTAAAGGAACCACTGCGGGGGAGGTGAAGATATCCTCGTACTCCTCCACGACCTTGTCCATTTGTAGTTGTCGTGGGGAGGGGGCCTGTCTAGAGGTCATGGCCACCATCTTTTTCGTTCCTTGAGGGCGTATCATCAAGAAAACAAATTTCCCACTTTTGGAAACGAGCTTACTGCAGTGTTTTGCAGCAATCAAAGAGATGGTGGTAGGCAGTGTACCTCCAGTATCCTGTACAACTTATTTCCCAAAGTAACAATAACAACACGGGGCCTTGATTCATACACTAAATGTCACTTCCACAAGTAAGGTTGTCCTAATCATACATCACAAACTTCAAGGGGAGCAATGTCACATAATAACTCATCCATGAAGGGATTGATGTTGTATGGAAGGTGACACTGCCAACTCACGCGAAGATACCATCCTTGGTGAAGCCACCTGATGGTGTACGGTTGTGGATGTGCTGTGATTGGTAAGCCCAGCTACTTCAAGACCTCTGCCAAAATGAGGTTCTTTTGGCTCCCACTGTCGACAATGTACTGTAGCGGGGAGCCCTTTACCCACATATAGGAGTGGAAGAGACGCTCCTCCTCCTCCGGATTTTTGGATTCCTCCTTCTAGATCTTCATGGTGGCAACGGTGGTGTTGGGCTCCGCATCAATATTCTACTTCCCTTTGTTATTCCCCTTGTTGGGTTCTGACTCAGAGTTGGAACATGCATCTGATTCTGAAACCTTTAGCTCAACCACCAATGATTTTTTTGGCCCAACACTCACTTGTGTTGTGAGTGGAGCTCTTATGGAACTCACACCACTTTCCCGTGTCCTTTTTTGGCTTCACATCGTTGTTCTTTTCTTGCAACTTTGGATGGTTTTCTTGGGCCGCCCCATGTTGGCATTGTCCTTTGTTTTGTAGTTTGGGGGTACCTTTCCCTTGCTTCAGATTCACAGATCCAAAGTCTTGCTTCTTCTGTTTAAACTTTTGTTCGACCTTGACGGTATATCAGTATGTCATGCTGAGCGAGGGGATGTTTAGGAATTCTATTCCTTCCTGGACGTATTTGTGCAGGAATCTGTGGTATTTGAGTATCAAATGCTGCTCCGAATCCTTGATACCCAACTTTGTGTGAAGGGTATGGAAAATATTGGTAAACTACGACACGTCTTGGTCCCTTCCCTGCCGTAGCGTGGTCAACTTTATGTATCGATCCTCATAGCTTTCGATAGGGTATTACTGCCCCTTGATGGCCTCTTGAAAGGAATCCCAAGTGGGTGCGGCTAAAAACAGTGAGCTTGTACTTTCATCCTTCTGCTCACAGTAGGTTTCCCACCAATCCTTGACATGGGGAGCTACTTTGAGAAGAGCGAAAATAATCTTTTCTTGACTGGAAAAATCATGAACAAAAAAATAACCCTCTAGTAGATTTAACCATTTATCAACGGCATCTGCATCTATCTAACCCTCGAGTATGGGGATTTTAAAATTAAATTGTACCTTAAACTGTGTGGTGTTTCTAGAGTAGTTGTTGGAAGCCGATGTGTCGCCCCTGGGTAGCCGCTGAAGGATCTGGGTGAAGCTATCCATCATCGTGTTCCTTTGTCGCTCGAGGGCTTATTCAAGCAAGATTTTGATAGGATCTCCTGCCCCCTCATCTTTCTTTTCATTTGCCATGGGAGGTCGTCGAGATTTGCGAGGCTAGTCTTGCAAAGTTTTGACCAATTCAAGCCCTAACTCCTTATATCCCGACCTCGTTGGGGACATGCAAATAAAAACACAGAAAAAGCAGACCGCTCTAATACCACTAATCCCAATTTAAATAGGAATGCAACAAATTACAGAGATAACCATAAACACATAGATGCAGCAGAAATAATACTTCATTTCATTAATGTAAAATATTGAAATATGCTTACAAACAGAGTTGGAAATAAACCAGCTAGGACGATGGTAGCTTATCTGTGAGAAGAGATGTGATGGCTACATGCCTCTGAACTATGTTACAATGAGGCTCGAAGGTCTATTTATTGTTGAGAAATAATGGAAAACCCTTAACATTCCAAGACCTAACCCTAGAAGATGAAACACCAAACTGTGGGCCCCGTTTGGGCAAATTGGTACATTAACTTCCCGGGGTCATAAATTTGGCATACAATCTCTGTTTGACACGCACAGTATCTCATTAGAAATATCTATATGAGAACTACAACTTTGGGAAGAGCAACATCAATCCATGGCCCCATGTTGCTCCCAATTTTCCAAAAAAACGTCATTTAGGGCCTCAAAACGGCTTCGGAAGTTCAGGACCTGAAAAACTACTAAAAATAGTAAACTGGGCTACAATTAAGGAAACTAAAAAGCTGAAAGAAAAACTAGTGGGGGTCCAAGTGGATTTGGCAGGTGGCCACCAATATCCACCTGGATCAGACAGGATGATTCGCTCTCCTATGGACATGATGATTCTCTCTCCTATGGACAGGATGATTCGCTCTCTTGTGGGACAAGATGTTTCGTTCTCTTGTGAGGCCTGGATTGATGTGTTCTCCATTGCAATTGTAGCAGGATTGATGTGTTCTCCTATGAGGCCTAGATTGATGTGTTCTCTATGGCGATTGTAGTAGGATTGATGTGTTCTCCTGTGAGGCCTGGATTGATGTGTTCTCCATGGCGATTGTAGCAGGATTGATGTGTTCTCCATGGAAATTGTAGCAAGATTGATGTGTTCTCCTATGAGGACAGGATTGATTAGTTCTCCTGTCAAGGCATCCTACCCATGCAGTCTGGGACTCATGGGAAGTACCTATCATTTGATCAATGAGCAGGGAAATGAAGATAGGGACCATAATAGTACCGATGGACGCATCATTGTATCTACCATACTCCCTATGCTAGGATGACCTTCATTGATCTGGGATCAATGGTACTGGTCTGGGACTAGTTGTAGGAGTTATACCTACTATGACGTTGCCTTTGGGTCAGTTGAGACTGGTCTAGGACCAGTGGTACACTCTCTAAGCCTACGATACTGGTATGGGACCAGTGGTAGGAACGCTACCCACTATGATGCTAACTTTGGGTCGGTTGAGACTGTTCTGGGACCAGTGGTACACACTCTGAGACTAACTTTGGGTCAGTGGAGAATGGTATGAAAAATTCTCGATCAATTCTTCTTATTCTGATTACAGCTGGGCTAGAAGCTGTAATCCAAAGATTGGTTAGTGGTTACCCCGGCCGTATTCCCTTAGGAGTCAAAGGGAACAACCTGGGTGTTAACAAATCCCACGAATCTTGATGAGGTTCGTGTTCAGGCTACACACCTCGAAGCAAGAGGGAAAAATGTACAAGAAGAAGGTAAGAAGAAGCCATTCCAGAGTGGTGAAAAAGGAATAAAATCTAAAGGAAAGTAGAAGAAAAATGCTTATGTTAAGAAAGAAGAGGAGAAACCTATGTGCAAGAATTGTTCCAAAGAAGGCCATGATGAAGCACATTGTTGGAAGCTTCATATTGAATTAAGACCGAAGAAATTTAACAATAAAGGCAAACAGAAAACAAACGATGTTGTACAGCAAGGCTTGGGTTTCGACTCAAGTGATGAAACAAAGATTGTAGCCACAGCCACTAAAGGAAAAGTCATGGTAAAAATAAGCAAAGAGGAAGTTGTGGCAAGCACCAGTGTAGCAAATAACTCCAACAACACTTCAAATGAAGAAAACATAATTGAGTTGTTCCATATCAGAGTTATTCCCAAACACACCAAGATTGATACGTTGTTTGACAGTGGATCCCAGGAAAATTTAATTTCTATAAACTTGGTCAAGAAATTGAATATGGAAACCGTGCTCATCATAAACTGTATCCATTGGGTTGGATAACCAAGGATGAAAATCTTCTAGTCATAAGGAAATGTGTTTTCAGGTTTTCTATTACTGCCAATTTTGTTGATGAAGTCAAATTAGATGTAGTGTCGCTAGATGTTTCTAGAATTGTGTTGGGAAGCCCATATCTGTATGACCGGAAAGTTATTTTCCATAGATTTGAGAACAAATATCATTTTTTTCAAACATGGAGTGGAGTACATTGTGAGATCCCATCATAGAAAGTTTAATATGTCTTTAGCAAGCACAGGGAAAATGAAGCGACTAGTCAATTCCAACAAGAATCTGGTGCTCCTTATGATCAGGTAGAAGAATGACATGGAGCGTGAATCATTTGCAAATTGTGATGTGAAGCTAAAATCCGAATTGGTTGATCTGGTCAATCAATATGGAGATGTGTTTCAAGAACCAAAGGGATTGCCACCAAAAAGTGGAATTCAACATGAAATTCAGCTACAACAAGTCTCTCCACTCCCAAATATCGGTATGTATCGAATGTCAATTCTAGAAAGTTTAGAAATTAAGAAACAAGTCTAGGAATTGTTAGATAAAGGTGTAATTCCTCCCTCTACTTTGCCATGTGGTTCACCAATTTTTTTGGTACCCAAGAAAGATGGACCCTGGTGCATGTGTGTAGATTATCGAGCTTTGAATAAAATTACCATTAAGAATTGATACCCACTACCCAGAATAGATGATTTGTAGATTAGTTGAAGAATGAAAAATATTTCACTAAGTTAGATTTGAGAAGTGGATATCATCAAGTTAGAATAGCTTAGGAGGATATTTGGAAGACTACTTTTAAAACAAAACAGGGATTGTTTGAGTGGTTGGTTATGCTTTTCGGTCTTTGCCATGCTCCAAATACATTCATGAGAGTTATGAATGATGTTTTAAGATCCTTTCTTGATGAGTTTGTAGTTGTCTATTTAGATAATATTTTGATATTCAGCAAATCACGAGAAGAGCATGTCAAGCATGTGAGGAATGTGTTAGATGTCTTGAAAAAGAGCAATTATTTCTTAAAATGTCTAAATGTGAATTCGGGAAAACTTCCTTAGTGTATTTGGGCCACATAGTTGGAGGAGGTGAGATGAACATTGACCCCTCTAAAGTTTCGGTCATTGTCAATTATCCATAACCAAATTTGTCACAAAAGTAAGGAGTTTTTTGGGAGTAGCACAGTACTATAGGAATTTCATTGCCAATTTCTCTTCCATAGAAACTCCACTACATGCTTTGACCAATGTGAAGGTTGTCTTCTAGTGGGGAGGAAACCACAAAAAAGAATTCGATGCTTTAAAACAAAATATCAGTTCAGCCCCAGTTTTAGCATTTTCAGATTTGAAACAACCATTTGAAATACAAACAGATGCAAGTGACTACACCATGGGTGCAATTCTTTTACAGCATGGTAAGCCCATTTCCTTTCATTCTGAGATTTTTAATGGTGTTGTTATTAAATATCCTACATATGATAAAGAGCTTTACGCATTGGTGCAAAGTGTGAAGAAATAGAAGCATTACTTAATGGGAAAAGAAACGATTATTGACATTGGTCATCAACCCTTGCAATATCTACAATCTCACACAAAATTTCAGCAATCAAGGCACTTTTGTTGGATGGGATTCTTACAGTAATTCCACTTGGTAATCAGGTACAAGAAAGGTATTTATAATAGAGTTTTTGACATGCTTTCTAGGCCAGTTGTTAATGTTTCCATTTTACTCAAGAATCATTTTGTTTTGCCTGAAAGTTATGTTAAACAATAAGCACATGATGTTGACTTTCAAGTGGTATATTCAAACTTGATTCAAGGTCACCAAGTTGAGGAATCAGATTACCATGTACATGGTAATCTGTTGTATCATTTGGGAAAACTTTATGTTCCACTGGGAGAGAGAGTAAATGTCACAAGGGAAGCACGCACTTATCTTATTGCTAGACATTTCGATGTAAGTAAAACAGTTGCAAATTTTTAGAGGTATTTACATTGCCCTTTTATGCTTGAAAGTGTGTCACATTTTATTAGAGGTTGTTCATTGTCTACAGTCAGTAAGCCTAGTAATAGGAAACTAGGATTGTACACACCACTTCCAGTGCCTTCACGTCCATGGGAAAGTGTTTCCATGGATTTTGTAGGAGGTATTCCTTTATCAAGAAAATTTCACGATTATTTTTACATTGTTGTGGATAGGTTCAGCAAGATGTGCATATTAATTCCTTGTGAAAAACAAATTCCAGCTAAACAAACAATTCAACTTTTCTTTCAAAATGTATGCGTTGATTTTGGATTACCTACTTCTATTATAAGTGATCGTGATTCCCAATTTGTTGGGAATTTTTGGTCAAATTTATGGAACTTGATGGACACCAAGTTGAAGAAAAGTACAACCTTCCATCCACAAATAGATGGTCAAACTGAAGTGGTTAATAGGACAATTATTCATTTTCTAAGAGGATATTCCAACAAACATCCTAAGTTGTGGGATGAACAATTGCATTATATTCAGCATGCTTACAACCAAGTAGAACACTCTTCTACTCTAACTTTGCCTTTTGAGAAATGTCTTGGTAATTTAACTAAATCACCTTTGGATATGATATTTGATAAATATGTAGTTGTATATGGACATAATGACATGGACAGAGAAAACAAATTCATTGAGAAAATTCAGTTGATTCACCAAACAATTCAAGAACAACTAGAAAAGAGTCAAGGGAAGTATAAGGCAAGGCATGATAAGCATCATGTTGATCATCAATTTCAAGTAGGTGATGAAGTTTGGCTTTACATTAGCAAGGAAAGGCTTCAACGTGAAGGTAAAAAGATGAAACCAATCCGTTATGGTCCATTTAAAATTATGGAAAAGATAGGTAATAATGCTTTCAAGCTTGATTTGCCTTCATATATAAAAAATTATTCCGTTGTTAATGTTGAAAAAATGAGTTGTATGAACCTCCTTTGATTGAAGATCAAGGAGAAAGTGTACAGATTGCATCGATTGAATATTTTTCTCCAGAATTTCTTGATGAGCTTTAGCATGACACCATACTCAACAGAAGAACGAGGTCATCAAAGAGGGGAAAAGTTGATTATCTTCGAGTGGGTCTCAAAGGAACAAATCCATCAAAGGAAAAATTGATTGAAGAGGGGAAGGTGAGGGAAAAGTACCCTCATCTGTTCAATAACTGAATATAATCTTTTGGTGTCCAAAATATTCCAATGGGGAGGAGTGATAAGGTGCTCAAGTTTATGCTCAAAAATCAAATTACATAGAATGGAATGGAAATAGTATGGTTGGATCAGTTTGCTAAATAGGCAAAATAAGTGCACAATCAGCAAGTTCAAGTCTCTTCAGCCAATCAAAAGGCACCAAGTGTCACTCTGTCACTGGTCCCGCAAATAGGCCCATCACATCGGATTGGCATAAGTTTTCTGTTAAAAATGTTAGGATATTTTGACACATAGGAAATAGTTAAGTATAACTTGGTCTAGTGTAGAGTTAGGTAAAGTGTGTTTCTTTACTATTTACTTTTGTAACTTACAATCCGACGGACATGATATGTAGTGATCTAATGGTTCATTCTCTCCTCAGTATTACCGACACTTGATTTGTGGCTTAACACCCTATTGGTCCACGATCTCTATTTAAAGAGCATGGAGAGTCATTTGTAGGGTAACCGTTCATGAGAGAAGCTTATGTAAATTTTCATTTTTTTATTAATAAATTCCCTGAAGTGGCCGCATTGGCTCATGCCGTGGATTGTTTCCCTCTTAGAGGGTTTTAAATACGTCAACAATACTGGTGTATTGATCTGTGATCTATTTGTGAGTGATTTCCTTTGGTATTTTGTCTGAGGAGCTTACCCTATAAATTTCTACATGGTATCAGAGCTATTTGAGGGACGCATCCATTGGTGATCCAAATCTGAAGCTGGTAGAACTACATCCGACTATCGTTTCCTAGATCTATTGTTTCTGACTACTTTCAGGCTGAGAGGACTGCTCTATTTTGTTAGGAGCATCTGTTCCGGTGAGGAACCCCTTTCGTTTCATGCGAAAAGGTTTCTGGTAGCCCTAGCTATGCCATTTTTAAGATCTGGAGGTATACAGTGTTTATTTGCAGTTTCTAGTTATTTTCTCTCTATTTATTTCAGTTTATTTAGCTCTTTGTTTTTTTTATTACCGGATCTGTACCTTTCATTTCTACGTATTCTCTTTGCCCTGTGACTCTGTCTGATCTGGGAAAATCAGAAACAAAGAGGAAGGATTTTTCTCATGCGTATGCTCTTTTCCGCCGCACCCTGGTGTGATCTCGAAAAATCAGAAACATTGAGGAAAATATTTAGTTTCTGGCTAAAGCTAACTTCAAGCCACAAGGTTTGTTTTTTTTGTATGTCCATGTTGTGTTTTTTTTTTTTTTTTTTTGCAGGGAAAAAAGAGCTTTCTCAAGTAAGCACACAGCCCAAAGCTTCAGTGACTTAAAAAAAAAAAAAACCATTCCTCTTTTCCAAAATTTACTAACCTTTTAATCTAGCTCACTTGGTCCAAGCTACTTTATGAGAATAGAGGTCTTGGGTTCAAGTCCTTCTTGGTCCAAAACTACTTTATTAGATTAAATTATGAAAGGGGGCGGTTTTTTTTTTTAATATAACATTATCATTCATTTCTGCACATTCCTGCACTTCATCGGCATCTTCAACAACTTTTCTTCAAAAAGCCATAATTTCTTCATCTGGAAGCCGTTTTTAGAGCCGTTTTTTTTTAATCAACTAAATTTTTCGAGATCTTCCATTGGAACACTTAGTTTTAGCATCTATAGCTTCAGTTTCTATTAAAATGGAAATTCCATGCCAAGTTATTCTTGACAGCACCAACTACTTCCAATGGTGGTCCTAGATTGTAGATTTATTTAGAAGTAAAGATCTTTACAGAATAGCCTCAAGCAAGGAAACCAAACCGAAAGAAGAAGATAAGGCAGCTAAATGGGAAAATAGGCAAGATCAAGCACGTGGGTTGATAGGGATGTCTATTTCTCCAAATCTTAGATTCCATATTGTAGAACTTGATACTCCTGATGAAGAAATGAAACAGATGACTAAAGTTTTTGGAATTAGAAACAAACTTAGAGCCCATCAACTTGAAAATGAGTTTCTTACATTGGACCCCAATAATTTTTCTCCCATTGAATATTTTTTGTCCAAGTTCAAGACCCTTAGACTTTTCTTGGAAGGTGTTAAGGTTAAGAAAGAAGATAGTAAGCTTATCTATTCCATTCTTACTAAGTTGGGACCAGCCTACTCTGTGTTTGTTTCCACCTTCCATTCTACAAGAGAAGCCTTCATTTCTCAAGAACAAGCCTACAAGTCCCCTTCCTTTGATTCCTTTTGTGATTCTTTAATAAGAGAACACGATAAACTCTTACATCTTGGTCTTCTTAATCTTGGAAACTCTTCTAAGAAAGCCTTAGCCGCTCAGCAGCAACCAAATTCAAAGAATCCTAAGAAATCGTATCCTAAAAGGAATGGTCCTAAACCAAACAAGGGTCCTAAGCAATTCCAGTCTCAAAATGAAAAATCATTTTAACAAAATTATAATGTAAATAAAAACAAAGGGAAGAAGATTGGTAGACATTTCCACTTTTGTAATCGAGATGGCCACTTACAATCCAAATGCTTTAAGAAGATGGAAGCCTTGGAAGCCACAATGAAGAAGCATAACATCCATTTGGAGCACTCTTCAACTTCAACTTCAACTTCATCTTCAAGAATAACACTTTCTGCATGTGGTTGTGAAGCATCTCGGTCTCACTAAATGTATCTTCTTCTTCTCATTCTCATGAGTGGCTCATTTATTGTGGAGCTTATTATCACATGGCCAAAAACAAAGCCACGTTTTCTTCTTTAAATGATTGTAACACCAAAAATATATATGTTGGTGATG
>APFE030926759.1:244311-254764 GCA_000404065.3 Pinus taeda | reverse complement strand
GTTTATTTAACTATCCAATTGAAATATGAAATTATAAATAATATCAATTTTTTTAGATTCTTTTTGTTCCAATTACTCTAATTTTTTTAAAAGTTGATATACAATTATCTTATTTTATATGGACATGGAAATATTTTATTTATAACTGAGAGTAGTGAAATATTTTTACAGTATCTCTTATTTCATATGGAGATGGAGAAATTTTATTTATAATTGAGATTGAGTGAAATATTTTTACCATTTGTACTGGGTAGTAATATCAACATCCAATAAAGCAAAAGCATATTTAGAGTGAGACTACACTTTATAATATTTTTAAGCAAAACTAACTAAATATGTATAATTTGTTTTTTATTTAGATTATAGTCAACATTTTTTTCCCTTATGAAGAAAAAACTTATAATTTTATTAAAAAATAAAATTGCATTTTACACGTGCTTAACACACACAAAATATAACTACTTGCACTCAAAACATGTATAAAATTCTCACCTAGAATTATATTTACCCAAATAAAATGAGCTTCTCTTTTTTCCTTCTCCCAAACCCAAGAATTGGAGTTGGCAATTACTATTGCCATTTCTTCTCCTTAAATGTTAAGGGCACTCCTTTATATGAGTCTGAGCTATCAAATGCAAGTGGTGTATTTCTTTGTATGAGTCTGAACAGTCATATGTATATGATGTATGTGTTTGTTTTTCTTCAACATGTTTCTTAATGTTTTTTATAGAACATCTATCACTGCTACATCAATTCCTTTCTCTACTTAGTCAACATTATTTTTTAATTTCCAATATATAATAATATATATATATAATATAATATATATATATATATATATATATATATATATATATATAAATTTATTTATAAATGGGACACGTGTCAAACTCACATTGAAAATGGATGTAATCACACAGCACCCCAATTCTTTGCTAGTGTTTTCTCCATTACTTAGGTTTGCATGTAAATCTTTTGTGTTGTGGTAAATTTAATCTTTACTCTTGATTTAACCAATGTTGTAACTTTAGAAATTCATGTTTTATTTATTATTTCACTAGAAGAAGCATGTTTATATACTTTTAACAATAGTTGGCTACTTGAGTCTAGGGCATCTCACCATCTAACTCCATGCAAAAACAATTTAGTTGCATATGAGGTTGGTGGTATGGTAGAATACATTTGGGAAATAGACACTTTTTTAATATTATGGGAGTGATAGATGTTTGAATCAAGATAAAGGACAAACATATCACTTTGTTAAAATAAGTTTGGAATATTTAGAGATGCATATCAACTTGATCTCTCTAGGACAATTAGATGATGAAGTTTGATCCACAAGCTTAGATGATGAAGGTTTCTCTAGAAGCTTTGGTAAACCTTCTGCACATTTCTAAATGGTGGCATTCCTGAAGAAGTTTGGACTGGTAAGAAGTTAAACTATTCTCACCTAAAAAAATTTGGATGCATATTCCCAAAGAGGATAGAACCAAGTTAGATGATAAATCAATGAAATGTATTTTTTTAGGATATATGGATGGTGAGTTTGATTACTGTTTAAAACAAAAATTTGTCAAAAGCAGGGATGTCATATTTAATGGGTTAGAAATGTATAAAATGTCTACAAGTAATATGTAGGTCAATAAAATTGTTAACAACTTTGCAAAAAAACAAGGAAATATACGCCCACAATTGCAAGAAAGTGGGCATTGAATTCAAGATCATAATAGATAACAAGTGCAAAATGATGGAAAATAGGAAGAAACTTTGCAACAATCATTTCAAGAGATCCAACTGGAAGACACACCACCGCTATTGGTTCACAAGTCTACTAGGCCTCATAAGCCCTCCCAAAGGTGTCCACCCTCAAATTAGATTTTGTGCCCTGGTGAAGGTAAACCTCATGGTTTTTAGGAGGCTTGTAATGTGGAGACTAGCAAAGAGTGGAAGAAATCAATGGAGGAAGAAATGGACTCCTAGTTGGAAAAAAAACTTGTGAGTTAGTAAATTCCCTACAAAATAAATGGGTAAAAATGATTAAACAAAAGGGTGAAGGAAAGAAGGAAAGATACAAAATAAGGTTGGTGGTGAAGGGATTTTCCCAAAAGGAAGGTATAAATTTACTTAAAAAATTTCACGTGTTGTTAATATGTCATCATAATAGTTATTCTTCATCTTGTTGTTTCTTTAGATTTCAATATGAATAGTTATATGTAAATACAACTCTCCTTCATGGAGAATTGAAGGAGGATATTTATGTGGGGTG
Organism: Pinus taeda; assembly: GCA_000404065.3. Taxonomy (NCBI): domain Eukaryota; kingdom Viridiplantae; phylum Streptophyta; class Pinopsida; order Pinales; family Pinaceae; genus Pinus; species Pinus taeda. Next base: position 252,498 of record APFE030926759.1, on the reverse strand, counting down.
TTTGGAAGGATTCAAAATAAAAGATATAGAAAACCTAGTTTGTTGGTTGAAGAAGAGCCTTTATGGGTTGAAATAGGCACCCTGCCAATGGCACAAGAAATTTGATTCATTTATTTGGAACATGGTTTTAAAATATTAGAGGTTGATCAGATATCAGGAGGTATGCTTAACAAAAATATATTATACTACTATTATATGTGGATGACATCCTAATTGTTGGACATGATAAGAACATGATCAATAGGTTGAAGAAGGATTTGGGCAATTAATTTAGAATGGAGGATTTGGGTACAACAACAAAAAAAATATTGGGCATGAGGATCATGGTGACAAAAAGAACAAAAAAATGCAGTTGTCACAAGAAAATTATATCGAGAAGGTATTTGTGTTGATTTGTGACCTTATGAAGAGAAGAAGAAGGTGGAAATGAGTAAAATTCCTTATGCTTCAACAATTGGTAGCTTGATGTTTGTGATGGTATTTACCCAACCAAATATTGTACATGAATTGGGAGTAGTAAGAATATTCCTTGCAAATCCATATAGACAACATTGGGAAGCGTTAAAGTGGGTTTTAAGGTAACTTAGAGCTACTAGTGAATATTGTTTATGTTTTGGTAATAATAATAATGCTATGCTTGAAGGTTATACATATGCAAATATGGATGGATATGTGGACACCAAAAATACACCACTAGTTTTATATATTTTTGTAGGTGCAATGGTGTCTTGGGTGTTTAGATTGTAGAAAGTAGTAGTCCTCTCCACAACATAAAATACATAGCTACCATGGAAGTTTGTAAAGAGATGATGCAATGATTCTTAAGAGAGATGGGAATAAAAAATAAATAAAAATTGTTGCATCATGACATTCATAACACCATCCATTTAATGAAAAACTATCTTATCCTTCAAAGATAAATCACGTTGATGTGAGATGTCATTGCAGTTGTCAAGTTCTAGATGATGCACTACTAAAATTGGAGAAAATACACATTGAAGATAATCCAACTAACATGTTAACAAAGATTTTGCCAAGGGATAAGCAAGATCCTTGTAAAACCTTGGCTGGACTGATGCAAATGTGATGAAAGACATCTTGGGAATGGATTTTTTAGCAATGAGATAGAAACAATTTATAAATAATCACTCAAGCCTCATAAATCTAGTTTATTGTGGTAAATTTTATCTTTACTCATTTATTTTTAAGTTTATTTCTATACTTTGTTTTATTATTATTAACATTTTCCTCTGTAGTTGACTTGCAATCTATCCCTTAGATCCACGAGGATGATTTGAGTTGGGGAAGTGTGTTATGAATAAAAATATTCATAAAACATAAATTAAATAATAAATAATTAAAAATAAAAAAGAAATATAATATCAATAATAATTAAATAATTAAATTAGTTAATGTCTCATTAGTTTTGAAGAGACATGGGTCAAAAGTTATGTCACTCTATCTTCATGGTCAGTCAATGCTTATGTAGGCACACCGCCACGAAGATTTGTAAGCAGTATTCATATTTTTATATTACAATTGCTACTACTATAGATACAAGTCTACACATAATCATATTCTTGCATACAGGTTTAAATGTAGCTGATATTTGAGAACACCAGTGAACAATTCATTGTTCTAGTGGTATCAGAGCCTTCAATCACAGTCTAGAGCTACACAATCTATATTCTTCCATGTTTCCACACTGTGTCATTCTCGTGCTTCAACTGTGTTCGTTCCCACACTGTCATTCTTGTGCTTTCGTTGCTATCGTTGTCATTCTGGTCCGGTCCTTCGTTCCTCCCAAGTTTCCTCTCATATGTATATCACATCATCGCTCCCTTACACTATCCCTGTCTCCCACTGTTCGACAAACCCCATTCAGTCCAACCAGTTCGTTCATTGTCCACGCATCCGACCAACTCATGTCAAAACATAGTCACACATCAACCCCGTCTGTGGTGCTGGTCAAGCCACACCCTATTCACTGCCATTTTCCCTAACATTTTTTGGTCGATACATATTGGTTCGAGTTGTTCGACACACATATATACTGTGTGAATACACATTCTGCAATCCTTCGCCCACTCTGTCGTCGAACCTGTCGTTCGCTGGCTCGACGCCACATCCCATTCCACCTGTTGTGGTCTGTGTCCGGCTGCGTCCACACTGCCATCAGACACCTAACCCTTCGTTGACATTTCTACAGCTAAAATTCTCTACTAGTCAAGTGTGTTATGTCACGTTTGTTTTTTAAAAGAGTGTGATCATTCGTGGTCCATTTGGTAATGTTGTGAATTAAATTAACAAGTATATATTATATATATTACAACTATATAACTTAACTAATTAATTAATTTATATGAAAATAAGAATTAAAATTATTTGAAAACAAAATTGGGTCTACAAGGAAGAAGAAGAATAAAATGGGAAGTAGTAACAATGCCAACAATTCAAAAAAAAATCAAGAAGAGATCGCCAGAATGCGCAAACGCCTTGATGATATTGAGAGAAAGCAAGATGATTTCAGGAAGAGTCAAGACCAAATGGTTGAGATATCATAGCAATAAAGAGCATGATGAACCATTTTATGGCAGGAGCCAACCCACCTTTTATTCCCTTGGAGACGTAGAGTCTAAAATCTCAGGAGGCATAATTTTTTCAAATCATGAAATTCCATCTATACTCGAAAATCGCGAATATCGCTTATACAATTTGAAGGGAGTCAGTGCCATACAAATTTCTCTGATAAAGATTACCTCAAAATTAAAAGAGAATTACCAAAATACGTTGGCAAGGACCATAAAGGCACCTTTGTATGGGTAAATAAGATGGATGCCATTCTCATAGCAAATCCACCAATAGGTGAACAAGAGAAGGTCATGACTGCATCCAACTACCTGGAAGAAAGAGTGTATGATTGGTTCCTATGGAGGTCTAACAAATGTGTGGCTTGCTCGGTCAATTGGATTTTTTTTAAAACACATTGCTAAAATGATTTCACGATGAAGAAGAGGATGATGTTTACGAAAGATTCATTCACCTAAAATAGAAGGGATCTTAAGTGAATACACTCATGAATGGGAAGTGTTAGCGATAAGGCAAAGGGGATTATTAGACGAAGAGCTATTAAAAATGTAACGATGTGGCCTTAAGGATTACATTCAAGAAGAATTAAATTATATAAACCCCAAACCATTGAAGATGCTAGACATGCAACCATAATTATTGAGAGAAAGTATAAGCTCAGGATGTCATCATTCAGGGAAGTCGAAGACCAACAACAACACTTGGGAAGAAAATAAAATAATAAATGTAGGTATTGTGGAGACAAATGGACATCGGGACACATATTCCTTAACAAGAAATTGTATACTTATGAAGTTGAGAAGGAATCAGACACTTCAAGTAACGATCCAGAAAAAAAAAAAAAAAAAAAAAAAAAAAAAAAAAAAAAAAAAAAAAAAAAAAAAGAGTTGTTGCAAATGTGGAGAAAATTGGATGCCAGGTCATAAATGTGAAAATGTAACCCTGCGATACTATAAAATAGTAGATGGGAAGCAAATTAAAGTACAAGAATATGAAAAAGGAATCATTGCCACACACAGTGAAGATTCAGATTATGAGGAACCATCATTAGCTGCAATTTCATGTGATTGGAAAAACCTTGATGAAAATAGTAACTCTTTCGGAGATCAAGAACAAGAAGCAATTACAAAATATGTTCCACCACGTCTTCGGAAGAAGAACCAATTCCAAAAAAGGAACATTACACTTACTATTCCATCAACAAACATGAGGAAGAGTATACGTCCTAAAACCCTAAGGATAAAAGGACTCATAAAAGACAGAAATGTGATTTTGGTAGTACTCACAATTGTATAAAACTTGATCTTGCTAAACAACTTGGTCTTTCTATATACCCAATCAATGACCTGTCCATGTCGATCGCTACTAGAGACAAAATCAAAGAAATAGAAGAATGTCAAAAAGTTTCAATCTAAATACAATAACTGAAGCTACAAACATATATGTTTTCCCTACGACTCAAAGAAATGGATGTAGTTCTAGGTGCATAATGGTTAATACAACTAGGGAACTATATTGCAAACCTTGAAGAAAAACTCATGGAGTTTAACTGGCAAGGATGACATTTTAAATTAAATGGTGGTAACACTTAGGGCTCCAAGGAAGGTACAAGTACTCTTGAAGAATGCACCAGTCAACAAAAGGATTCCATTCCATTGCAACAATGTTCAACTAGAGAAAACCCTTTTGGTTGTGCTTTGAGGGCAAAGCATATCTAAAGGGGGTGGAAATGTTATGAATAAAAATATTCATAAAACATCAATTAAATAATAAATATTAGTATAATAAAATATCAATAATAATAAATTAATTAAATTACTTAATGTCTCATTAGTTGTGAAGAGACATGGGTCAAAAGTTGTGTCATTCTATCTTCGTGGCCAGTCAATGCCGATATAGGTACACCACTACAAAGATTTGTAAACACCATTCATATTTTTATATTAAGATTACTTGTACTACAAATACAAGTCTACACACAATCATATGATTTCATACATGTTTAAATGTATATGAGATTTGAGAACACCAGTGAACAAATTCATTGTTCCAAAGTGACTACTAATAGTGCTCTATTGCTTGTTTTAAATCAATTATGTCATGCCTTTTTCAAATTATTTCTATATGTATCGACTTATTTGATTGATAGATTTCATCACCAATTTCATGATTTAGTTGTAGCAGGGTCATGTATGAAAATTTGTCCACTTATCACATGATTCATAGGAGTAGCATCTCCCAAAAGTATGGGTGTTCCAGTACAAGTCTCAAAGTGAGAAAAGGAGTGTATTGAAGAATTCATGTGATGTGTAGCTCCTATATTAAGTATCCAAGTATTAGGAGATGAATTAACAATTACCAATGCATGACGCTTACCTTTGTCATGTGGTGGTTATTCCCCCTTCTTCTTCTTGACATTTTCTAGTATAAAATAATCCATGTGATATTTTGGAGTGTTTGTGCCATTTAATTAATAGCTTTTTTCATGCAATAGCTTTAGGGGTCGAACCCCTTATTACAATATTTCTTATTCTCCTTCTTGTCCTTTCCTCCCTTTCAATTTGAACCCTCCTGAATAGGATTTTTCTTGGTTTCCTTCTTGTTCTCTAGTTCCTTCTTTCCCTTCTTTTGCTTAGTCTTCTTGCTTGTTCCCTACACTACAAATGCATGTATTTTGGTAGACTTAATATATGCCAAGTGTATGAGCTTAGTATACTCTTGAATTAGGGACTTAATATAAACTCATCCAAACATTGCATCCTCAAAAATTTTTCCCATTGAAATTTTAGCACTATGGAAAGTAAAGATCAAAATAGGGTATTCAGGTCTTAGCTTAGAAAGCACTAAAAGCTTGAGTTGCTCCTCTTTTATGTTGCAAGAATTTACCTAAGTTATTAGTGTCTTAAATTTGGAGAAGAAGTCATGTAGGGTATTGAAGTTGTTTGGATCAAGTGAAATGATCCCATTCCCTAATTGATGTCCTCTCAAGTCATCTTTCCTTCCAAATAGTCCCTCCAATCTAGTCCAAATTTTATTAGGATTTTTACACCCATCTACATGAAACAACAAATTAGGGGAGATTGACAAGTAGAGAATCCCATAGGCTTCATCCATCCCATTGAAATATTTTTAATTTTCAATGGATATTGTATTGGATACCAACATAAGAGGGGCATTCATATTGATCCCAATTGCCTTCATGGAGATAAGGCACTTAAGCCCTAATCCAACAACCAACCACCCTTTTACAGAATTCAAGTTCTTGTCATTTTATTTATTTATATTATATTATTAAAAAATCTATAAAATATAAAAATACAAAATACAAAAATATTAAAAGATAAAAATACCAAAGAATTTTTTTTTTCAATGTCGGCATCTTGGGTTTTGTGCCTCCTTAACTACATCTAGCAACCTAAGACAAATTAACCCTCTTTTTGTGTATTTTTTTCCCCTGGGAAAAATCGTAATTTTATTAATAATAACAAAATTACATTTTGTAGATGCAAAAGTGCATATGCGATAAGCAACACAAAAGGCTGCAGTAAAAAACATAAAAACCAGAAAATATAGTACAAATGGGGGGGAAATTATGTTTTCCTCCCCTTTTTCTTGTCAACCTTTCGCCACTCCCCCAGAGCCTGTGAGGATGAAAAAAGTACGAGAGAAGAGTCCCCCATAATGCAAGGATTATCCTTGTCTATATCAGATTGATTTGGAGAATGTTGTCTTTTAGCTCCACTCGTGTCCTCTAAATCTAGAATCTTCTCTGGTGGAGAGTCCATCAGTTCCTGTGCTGCAATTTTTCCGGAAGCTGGGGACTTGTGTATCTGATTGTTAGCCATGGGGATGGATGCCGTGGCATCTTCCCTAATAGGATCATCATCCTGTTCAGGTGGAGGGTTAACTGCCTCCTCGTCCTCTATTTCTTCTTCTGGATTCACTGTGCATTGCCAGCCTCTTGGTTTATGTACTTGTTTCTTGTTCCTTCTGTTATCTCTTTTAATTTGTGGACATTTATTACGGAGGTGTCCTATTTGTTGACAACCTCGACATCTGTAGGCCATGTTTTCATAATCTAGTGGTTGTTTCCACTGAGTGTTGTTATGGATTAGAATTATGCTGTCAAGTAGCCCTTGGCTAAGATCAACCTCCACACAAATTCTGGCAAAAGTATGAATGCACCTTGCAATTCTTTCCATGTCTTGCTTGATGTATTTACCTATAGCATTCCACATTGCTTCAAAAACTTTGGGAAACTAGAAGTGTAATGGGAGGTTGTGAAGCCTGACCCAAACCGGCATTTTGGAAACCACCATAGAGGAGGGGTAAAAACTTGGGAACCAGGGGATCATGAAAAGTCCAGCATTGCCCCAGAACCATGGCCCCTCATGGAGCACATATTCTTTTTCCCTGACTGTGTCGAATTTGACAATAAATAAACCCTTGGAGCATAACATGATGTCACAGTTTGTTGTCCATGTGGAGAAGATCCATTGTCTCAATGCATCTATTTTAGGCCAAAAACCATTGAATCTACATATGCCAGCCAAGGAAGAGAAATCAGTATGAATTTTTTTTACCTTAGGCAAATCGTTTTTTCTCTAACACCATTTGTTGAGGATTTTTCAAGGTGTTGTGACAATTGCGCTTCAAAAATGATAAGAAACCAATAATCACAATCCACTTTAAGGGGGGAAACCTCATTTTACACTAAATACAATGAACTCAACAATATTTGATGATCCGAGGACTATATATTCTTGTTATATATATAGGAGAAAAGGGGTACAATTATAATAAAATGGGACCATGAGGGGTTCTAGCTTACATAATAATATAACAATATAAATGTAAGCACTCAATATCTAGGGCTTAATAAAGGGTTTTTGGGTTAACATGGGGTTTATACAAGGCTTAACATTCCCCACCCTTTAAAGAAGGGTTGTCCTCAACACGTGAATATCTATGGGTGATTCTGCATGAAAAAATCATCTTTCCATGTCATTTCTTCCATTGTAGGTTCTTCCATTGGATGAGGTTCTTAGTAATTAATCAATTTCTCAGTGGCTTAGTCCTTGTTTCTAAAATTATTTTTGGTTCTAGTATTATTTTCCATTCTTCATTAATCTCTAGTGCAATAGTTTGGACTAATATATTATCACCAATTTCTTTCTTTAAACAAGAAACATGGAAGACTAGATGTACACATGAAGATGGAGGTGACTCCAATTTTAAGTTATACTTCCAATCCTATGCAACTCCTTATAGGGGCCATGATACCTCAAAGCTAATTTATTTTCCTTCTTTTGTTGCTTAAGGGACATTTGTTTATATGGTTGTAGTCTCATGAATACCCAATCCCCCAATTAAAATTCCTTTTCACTGTGACTTTGATTTGCTTTTTGTTTCATCCTATTTTGTCTCATAACCAACTTGTCCTTCAATAGTTTGAGTGTTAGGATATTCCGACACATAGGAATAGTTAAGTATAACTTGGTCTAGTATAGAGTTAGGTAAAGTGTGTTTCTTTACTATGCACATTTGTAACTTACAATCCGACGGTCACGATATGTAGTGATCCGACGGTTCATTCTC
>APFE030926759.1:213257-237800 GCA_000404065.3 Pinus taeda | reverse complement strand
CGGAGGGAGCGCTGTTCGTAGAAATGGGACCAGCGCGGAAAAGACGTGTGCTTCTGCGCTGGCAGCGCAACAACAACATTGGCCTCCACCTGTCAGCACGGTTATTTTACAAACAGACGCGATGATCCATTTAACTTAGGCAAAGAGGGTTTTTAGCCATTTTTGAGGAGCATGAGTATGAGTGAACGTGGTTTATAGCACAGTAGGGAGACTGACATGATGGCAGTGACATTTTACTGTGTAACAAATAGGATTTTATTAAAATGTCGCCTAATAGTTGGTTGGAGATGATTTTTTTCCCATTACCTCCTCTATGGGATGGTTCATTGTAATTATGGATTAAGAGGTAACCTCTCCCCCTTGTGTTATATAAAAGCAATGGGTTGTGATGGCTAAATCGCAATGTTGTCTATGACAAGAAAGCATGAAAAATGAGTGCAAATGGTACTCAATGGAGTGAAGAATAAGAGATATCAAAGGTTTGAGGGATGAAAAATATTGATAAAGAGTGAGGAAAGAGATCTTATATTAGTATCAAAATAATGGATATATTTGATTTGGTCCAAATAACAAAATATGATTATTTCACAAGTCAAGAACTATCCTACTTTAATTTTTTTACTATTATTTATCATTTTTGGTTAAATGCGAGAGGACAAATTTCATGCAAGGGGTTTATGACTTAATTGTGGTTGAATAATTTAATAAAAATGTTTTTTTAAGCCAATTTAATGAAAATAACTCATTATTAATGGGTTTTGGGCTATTTTCTAATAAAATGAGTAAAATTAATGCAAATAATAACATTGGGACATTAGCCCCCATGAGGGTGGCTCAATTGCCAATGTTCATGTTATGAAGTATTATGTAAAATGTATATCTAAGGTTCAAATCCCCCTGAATAGCTCATTTTTCATGTGTGGGAAACCTATGGTTCACCTAGAGGTTAGAGTGGTAGTAGTTAGTATCAACCCCATGTCACATGTGTATGAGCTTGTCCCAACCATTGATGCATCCAGTATTTATAAAAAAAAAGAAAAAAAGAAAACAAAAAATAACAAAATTAGCATAATTTTTTTGGGTTGATACCTCTATCTATGTCTTCTTGGCTAGAAAAAGGCCTCCAACTAAGTATTTGGATGGTATGTGTCAACTAATGCTTTGATCTTGTTCTTGATACCACTAATAAGACAATCCTTGACAAATGAATTGTTAGGATATTCCGACACATAGGAAAATAGTTAAGTTCAACTTGGTCTAGTATAGAGTTAGGTATAGAGTTAGGTAAAGTGTGTTTCTTTACCGTTGTACATTTTGTAACTTACAATCCGACGGTCACTATATGTAGTGATCCGACGGTTCATTCTCTCCTCGGTATTACCGACACTTGATCCGTGGCTTGACACCCGATTGGTCCATGAATTCTATTTAAAGCGCATGGAGGGTCATTTGTAGGTTAAACCGTTCACGAGAGAAGCTTATGTAAATTTTCATTCTTTTATTAATAAATTGCCTGAAGTGGTCACGTTGGCTTAGGTCGTGGACTGTTTCCCTCTTTGAGGGTTTTAACCATGTCAAAAATACTGGTGTATTGATCTGTGATCTATTTGTGAGCAGTGTCCTTTTGGTGTTCTGTCTGAGGAACTTACCCTGTAAATTCATACATTGAGAACCTCTTGTTAGTGTTGTATGTGGTCAACTACTTCTTGAGCCTTTATAGTCCCTTTCAAGGGTGATGTGATGGATGGAGGATGATATACATAAAGTGCCATAAATGGTGACAATTTTGATGAAGTATGGAAGGATATGTTGTATGTCAAGAGAAACCATTTGACCCATTGTGTTTGTTTATCATATGAAAAAAATCATAGATATCTTTCTAAATAGTTATTCACAATCTTAGTTTTCCCATCAGATTAAGGATGGCAAGATTATTTGTGAGCCAATTGAGTACCCAAATAAGAAAATAATTCAATCCAAAAAAATTTAGTAAAAAGTGGATCTTTGTCACTTATAATAATCTTTGGTATTTCGTGTAGATTTTGGAATATTTCCATGAACTCTTTTACCATAGTATGTACCTTAAAAGGATGAGAAAGAGAGCAAAAGTAGGCATACTTTGTCATTCAATCTACCACTACCATAATGACACTCTTTCTTCATATTTGAGTAAACCTGTAATACAATCCATTGAAACTTATTCTCAATGCTAGTGCGATATGGCTAATGGTTGAAGGATCCCTAGGGTCTCGATAGTCTCTCCTTTATTTTGTTAGCATACCACACATTCTGCCAAAAAAAATTGCACATCTACTTTAAGACCTTCCTCAAATAAATATTTCTTGATCCTATGATATGCCTTCAAGAAGCGTGAATGTCATCCTATAGAAGAAGTGTGTGATTCCAATAGGACCTTGTGTTTTATTTGGGAATTATTACATAAGTATAAACAATCTTGATACCATAAAAAATCAGTTTTCCTTGTAAATTTTTGTATAAAATTAGGTTCCTCTTTTAGTTCAATGATATTACATATCTTCTCATCTTGCTTCCATTCTATCATTTCTTCTTTATTAGGTGGAAAAATCCATCTTGTGGACAAGACAAATCTTCCTAGACCTTAGAGAAATCTAGTAACAAACAACAAAGAACTACTACCTTTCCCTAGCTTATGATTGACTAAAACAAAAATATGTGAGAGGTCACTTAACATTTAATCAAAATTCATGATGAAGTACCTTTCAGAGCTTTCAACGATTCACTTCTCCTCGATGCTTTGATATCATTCCAACACTTCCCAAAACTTCCCCATGATGTCCTAAAGGAGATATGTATACACAGAAACATACACATGATCAAAGCATCCAATATATAGCATAAAAGATAACTTAACTAATTAACTCAATCATATATCATAAATTCATCAATGTGCAATCATAACCTATGTGGGTGATCAAAGAATCCCACAAATGATATCAAAGAAGACATAATTGGGAAATAACAGTTGCTTTAATATTAATAAAATGGAGAAAAAACTTACAACCCCAAAGCCTTGATGTTACAAGTCTCTTCTCACAATTTCCAACCCTCTCCTTGGATGAATAGCCTCCTAGCCTTATTTTTGCAGCATAATCCTACTTCCAATAGTCCTCCTTAATCCTCTAGCCTGTGTTAGCTTTATAGGCCAAGAGGGGGAAGTTTTGGATCTATTTCCTAAGGGACGAGATCCACATATGGTGGGATAGGAGTTCCACAAAGAGATAGAAGTAGATCCACGATGGAAGGGATCAGGGATGAATAATAATCCTTTCAAAGCTTGTTAGTTTGGAAAGATTCAACTAACAACGCTTATAGACTTTACTTTTTATTTTTACATGTGTTAATTCATGTGTGCAAGCCATAGTGTCAGACAAAGCGTACATGTGTGCAAGTTCTGATGGTATCTTCTACGTATGTGTAGAAATGGACTAGGAACTGTGCAGGAAGCCAAAAATAGGTTTTTGAGCCTTGATATCCAGGAATTTCATTCTCTTTGGGATTGTTTGGGTTCTAACCTTGCAGGGAGATATCTTGGAACACTTTTAGGATAGCGAAAGATCCAAAACAATGTTCATTTTCCTAATGCGACAAAATTACGTGTAATAGATTGCCCCCTAAAGTGTAAAGTTAAAAAATATGTTTGATGACTGAAGCATTTTATCATGCCAAGGTTCGAGTTAGAGATTGCAATTGGAGACCTAAAACAATCAATCAAAATTTATGCAATATATAATCATTGCTAAGGTAGGCACTCCCATACTCAAAACATAAATGTCTGAAAGAACCAGTATGAAAATACATCTAAAGATCCATGTTAATAGACGAAATACTATGGATGCAACCATTAATGGATCTATGTTTACAATCATGAATATTTAATAGCTCCACATAGCTTGGACGGATGAAACAAGTTCTTAATCTTCATCTCTCAATCCATAATATGAATCTAACCATGTGAGTGAATGTCTCGTAGTTGAACATGGTAGAAACCACTTGATTACTTGTCAATGATGTGAACTGTTAACAAGCACGAGAGAAACCACCAATAATGATAATGGTTCTCAAGGTACTTTCAATACAATCTATGAAGTGTGAATAGTTGTGTTGATGTCAAACACTCGTAGAATCATTTGATCGAAGGTCAATGATGAGAACCTATCATCAAAGGTGAGAAGCCTACCATTAAGGCATGAAAACTCCAAGGTACTGAAGGTTTCTAGATAAACTTCCTAGATAGTGTTGAAGTCGATAGGAAGTGACCCGCCACAGGAGGGCCTATGACACGAAACTCATGTCAAGTTTTGAAGAATATTAGTTTGGAGTAATATAGGAATAACTCAGGGATGGTTGATGCAACTGAAGGCTATGAATGGCCAACTAATTTGACTAAGGTTGGAATTATCTTGAACATATCAGTGACACGACATTCTAACTTGGCAGCATTTGACTGAAAAAATAATACCCAAACCAACTTAAGACTTTCAATGAGGTATGGTAAACTGAGAGGCAAATGGATTTCCCAACTTGGACATAAAAAGTGACAAAGTGTCATGTTCAAAAGCAACATACTGCCTTTTACAATACAAAAACAAGGGTTCTTTCCCACTTTTCCCCTACCATTACTGGAAAGTACCTCTTTATTTTTGGCAAGCTTGACGAGGATAACATATGCTTGTCCTGTAATCTCATCCTTCAGATGAGTCCTTTGAAGTATTTTTAATGAACCCTAGGAAGGAGTGGTTCAGTCTCATCATGCTTAATGAGTCCTGTGCTATTTAAGTTTTACGAGTCCAATGAAGAGGTAACTTGATGTCGTTTTCATGTTTAAAGAGTTTTAAAATACACAAGAAAAAACTCTTTCAGTTCTTTCAACGTAAATTTTAATGAGCCCGGAGAAAGTAAATCTCTGTGTTTTGCAGTTTTAGGGAGTTGAAAGAAAAACCTAAGTAAACTCCACAATGTCCTTTTTGGTAAATTGAGTCCCTCAAGCCCGAAAAATGGTAAAATAATGTAGCAGAGACTTTATTGATCATGATTAGTCAACGTATACCTTTTTCATAAATATTCTAGTTCAGTCCGTAAAAGGGGTAAAATTATACTGAATAGACAATTGTTCATTTACTTTTACGAGTTTGAATAGTCAAGTACTTCAAGGTTTCGCTTTTTTTGTAAGTTTTAAGGAGTCCAAAAAAGTGATCCAACTTAGCTTGCTACCCCATTTGCAAAACCTTAGCAAGTATTGTGCCTCATGAACCATTCAAGTTAGAGATCCCTTGACTCTTTTTGAATTTAAGTATGGGGGATTACGCAGTGCATTATATTAGATATCATTTTGGGATTCAACTGCGTTAGGTAAGTCATTCAAACGTATGACCATTTCCATGAGAGGTAGTCGTAACTGACTAATTTCTCATGATTTTTGAATAGTTCACTTAGCACTCATTGCACCGGGTGATGCTCACAGGGGTGAAGAAGTGGGATTGAAACTAGTGAAATGTGGAGAACGAATCACATAGCATCAATCATCACTTCCGGGGCTTGCACCCGGTAACCAGGACTTCCCAGGAGGTCACCCATCCCAGAACTCCTCTGGCTCAAGCGCGCTTAACTCTGGAGTTTTTCCACAATCAAGCCCACTTAGCTTGCTACCCCATTCATTTGCAAAACCTTAGCAAGTATTGTGCCTCATGAACCATTCAAGTTAGAGATCCCTTGACTCTTTTTGAATTTAAGTATGGGGGATTACGCAGTGCATTATATTAGATATCATTTTGGGATTCAACTGCGTTAGGTAAGTCATTCAAACGTATGTTTCCATGAGAGGTAGTTGTAACTGACTAATTTCTCATGATCTTTTGAATAGTTCACTTAGCACTCATTGCATCGGGTGATGCTCACAGGGGTGAAGAAGTGGGATTGAAACTAGTGAAATGTGGAGAACGAATCACATAGCATCAATCATCACTTCCGGGGCTTGCACCCGGTAACCAGGACTTCCCAGGAGGTCACCCATCCCAGATCTCATCTGGCTCAAGCGCGCTTAACTGTGGAGTTTTTCCCCACAATCAAGCCCACTTAGCTTGCTACCCCATTTGCAAAACCTTTGCAAGTATTGTGCCTCATGAACCATCCAAGTAGAGATCCCTTGACTCTTTTTGAATTTAGGTATGGGGGTTTACGCTGTGCATTATATTAGATATCATTTTGGGATTCAACTACGTTAAGTAAGTCATTCACGTATGACCATTTCTATGAGAGGTGGTCGTAACTGACTAATTTCTCATGATTTTTTGAATAGTTCACTTGGCACTCATTGCATGGGGTGATGCTCACAGGGGTGAAAAAGAGGGATTGAAACTAGTGAAATGTGGAGAATGAATCACATAGCATCAATCATCACTTCCGGGGCTTGCACCCGGTAACCAGGACTTCCCAGTAGGTCACCCATCCCAGATCTCCTCTGGCTCATGCGCGCTTAACTGGGGAGTTTTTCCCCACAATCAAGCCCACTTAGCTTGCTACCCCATTTGCAAAACCTTAGCAAGTATTGTGCCTCATGAACCATTCAAGTAGAGATCCCTTGACTCTTTTTGAATAGTTCACTTAGCACTCATTGCATCGGGTGATGCTCACAGGGGTGAAGAAGTGGGATTGAAACTAGTGAAATGTGGAGAACGAATCACATAGCATCAATCATCACTTCCGGGGCTTGCACCCGGTAACCAGGACTTCCCAGGAGGTCACCCATCCCAGAACTCATCTGGCTCAAGCGCGCTTAACTGTGGAGTTTTTCCCCACAATCAAGCCCACTTAGCTTGCTACCCCATTTGCAAAACCTTAGCAAGTATTGTGCCTCATGAACCATTCAAGTAGAGATCCTTTGACTCTTTTTGAATTTAAGTATGGGGATTTACGCAGTGCATTATATTAGATATCATTTTTGGGATTCAACTGCGTAAGTCATTCAAACGTATGACCATTTCCATGAGAGGTAGTCGTAACTGACTAATTTCTCATGATTTTTGAATAGTTCACTTAGCACTCATTGCATCGGGTGATGCTCACAGGGGTGAAGAAGTGGGATTGAAACTAGTGAAATGTGGAGAACGAGTCACATAGCATCAATCATCACTTCCGGGGCTTGCACCCGGTAACCAGGACTTCCCAGGAGGTCACCCATCCCAGAACTCCTCTGGCTCAAGCGCGCTCAACTGTGGAGTTTTTCCCCACAATCAAGCCCACTTAGCTTGCTACCCCATTTGCAAAACCTTAGCAAGTATTGTGCCTCATGAACCATTCAAGTAGAGATCCCTTGACTCTTTTTGAATTTAAGTATGGGGGATTACGCAGTGCATTATATTAGATATCATTTTGGGATTCAACTGCGTTAAGTAAGTCATTCAAACGTATGACCATTTCCATGAGAGGTAGTCGTAACTGACTAATTTCTCATGATTTTTGAATAGTTCACTTCGCACTCATTGCATTGGGTGATGCTCACAGGGGTGAAGAAGTGGGATTGAAACTAGTGAAATGTGGAGAACGAATCACATAGCATCAATCATCACTTCCGGGGCTTGCACCCGGTAACCAGGACTTCCGAGGAGGTCATCCATCCCAGATCTCCTCTGGCTCAAGTGCGCTTAACTGTGGATTTTTTCCCCACAATCAAGCCCACTTAGCTTGCTACCCCATTTTCAAAACCTTAGCAAGTATTGTGCCTCATGAACCATTCATGATTTTAACGAGTCATGAAAGTAATAACCAAAAATAGACTTGATATAGGTTTCATTTTTATACAAGATTGAAATAGAGAAAAACTATGTTTGAGAGTGGTTTCATTTGTACACAAGCTTGAAAGAAATAGGAAATTGTGCTTGAGAGTGGTTTCATTTTTACACAAGATTGAAACAAAGAAAAACAATGCTTGAGATAAGTTTTAATGCCCCCCAAGCATAACTTGCAGAGGTACATGCCCGCAAGCTTCGTTTGATATGATTGAGTAGACTACCGATTACTAATAGGTGGATGAAATGAAGGTTCATTTACGAGATTAGGTGAAAGAATCGACTTAATTAGGGGAGTATTTGTTTCATTTTTTAACGAGTTTGAGACTGGAAAAGAACTATGCTCATGGAACCTTGTTTCATTTTTTAACGAGCTTGAAATAAGAAAATGAACTACGCTCATGGAACCTTGTTTTCTTTTTTAACGAGGTTGACACAATAAAAGAACTATCCTCGTAGTGACTTGGATCATGGCTTCCATTTGGAAGAAACACATGCCAAGGGATGCTTCCCAGGCATGGCCTCCAAGAGATCTTCATCAGAAGGAAGAATATCTCTTTGGAAGGAATACATGTGAAGAGAATTAAAAGGGGTAAGAAAATCCATTTCAAATTCCCCTATAAGTTTCCCCATGTCAATTAACGAATCTAATTCATAAGAAGTCGAGCAAACAATGAGAGGCTCACTTTCATTGGTAACTGAAAACACAGGACTGGTGGCCACATAATTAACCTGTGGCAGGGTAGGTACCACTTGCATATAAGGAACATTGAGGGATGTCAGATGGTTGGTAGTCAAATCAAGATTAGCAAATGAAATCTGATAAATAGTCACAATGTTTCCATTATGAGGAAAAGACATCACGTGAAAGAGTGTCGATATGACAAATTTCATAACATAGACATAGTCTCGCCCAAGGAGGAAATTCAAATCCAAGGGGCCTTGGACTACCATAAGATGAATATAGACAATTTTTTCTTCTAGAGTAATAGTTATCTTGAGAAGGATCTCTAAAGGTTCACTAATTGTTCTGTTAAAATCCAACAGATTTTATGTAACAAGCACAAGCTAAGGGGAACCCAAAGCTTTCCAAGCGGATGAGGACAAAATACTGACATAAGCACCTTCATCTACATTGATGTGCCGTACATTCTTACCATACACTTTCACAATGATTTGGAAAGGGGTGGAAGAAGGAAGACGAAGTCATGTCAGTCTACTCCAATAAAAGGAAATAGCCTCATTACTTGGAGGGGGATCAATGGAAACAAGTGAAATTCCTCCATGTGTAAAATAATCTGAAGTAACAAGAAGAAAATAAGCGATATTAATTTCACTCTCTAAATGGAAATTTGGATCGACATAAAATGGAAGAGTGAGATTGATTGTACTTGGAATTAGATCAATCACTTCATCAACTGATGGTAGGTTGGGAGAAAGTTTATGGTAACCAATTGGAAGTTGTTGTTGTGAAGCAGTAAGTTTTTCCAACAATTTTGAGGCTTCATCCATATGAGGGAAAACGTGACTATGATGAATCCCTTTGCATAACCTACATGGAAACCTAACTTTACCATTTTTCCCAGGAACCTCACGATCATTGGTCGATGGATCAATAATACGTGGATAAGAATTTTTTACCATACTTCAAAGACCTTAGGGATACCAAGACAATCAATAAGGAATTGTTCACCCTTAAAAATATTGCAAGGGTATCTGGGCTTGCGATGCATTTTGGAATTTTCCTCAACATTACCAATACCTACAACCACGGTTGGTTGGTCGAATTATTTCTTATCTTGCTTCTTCTTCTTCTTCCCCTTCTTTTTCTTCTTAGCGACCTAGTTAGTAGCATCAAGGATTTTACTAAGCAAAGAAGAAGAAAGGGAGGAGGACATGTTGGGTGAAGAAGGTAAAGGGTCAACATTAGTTGGTGATGTTGAGATGATGAACTCAATTGAGGTGAAAAACTCAATTGAGGTGGAATACTTTTTGTATTTGGGATCAAATAAGTTGAAAACAACCACAATGGTAAACCTATCATGAATCTGGGAAGTGATAACATAGCCATATAAGGAGGACCCACATTTTCAAAATTAGGGAGAAGATTAGGGTTCATGTTAAAAGGGGATTCTTTTTTGGTAACTTCCGGCATTGATGCCATTAGATTCAACTTAGATAAATTTACTATCAATATTAACAATTGAAAATCACAATCCACACCTAAGGTTTGTAAAAAAGTAAAAACAAGAAAATAACATGTGCTAGTAAATCTAAGGAATGAAACCATGCAACCAAGCTATTCACAGCGAAGTCACTAGTTGGTGATGAAATCCAACGTCGTAGAGATCAATGTAAAAAGGGGCAAAAGATAAAGCAGGTGCAACCAGCTACGCTGACAACCTAATGTACATGATTTGGTGCAAGTAAAGTTCTTTTATGCCATCTCAAATGAATAATCCCTCCAAAAAGGTCTAAGTGAAGCTATCCAACATTTGTTCCAGGTACAACAAAGACTTCCTCTTCGTCGTCACCTCAGGTAATAGCCCTAAGATTATGGTCTCTAAGGTTACCACATAAAACAATTTAACATAGGGGGACAGTCATATATCAAATGTACACACAAGGGCAGAGTAACAAAGCTCAATACCCTTAAAAGTTCCTCAACAGGGTTAATTTGAGGTTTACTTCAAAGTGACTCCCAAGTAACATTCAACACCTTTTTTAATACATGTAAATCACTCTAAAATAACCAATGAAGTGGGATCGATCACTCCACTGCGTCCAACATGTTCTCGTGCTTAACTTCTTTGTAAGGGGGGTTTCCCAGAGTCAAATTGTAGTAAATGGGTTTACTCCCTATCACAAGATGCTAATGTTTATTTGCAGCCTTGGAAAGTTAACTCACTTCGCTATTCCAAAGCCCTACAATGTGATCTAATGTAGGTGGAAAAGAGCTCTAAAATACTAGTAAAATCTAGATTGATTTTATTAGCGCTGATTTTAAAATTTGTTATTCACTCACAGGGTAAATGGACTGAAACTAGTGGTGTTATGGCTTGACTAAAAAACTTATGCAATTGAACATGAAATTGTAATATTTTCATTTTGATGAATTCTAGCTAAAGTAAGGAGAGAGGTTCTTCTTTAAAAAATGAACTTCAAAATGCACCACTTCTAATTTTCCAATGCCATTCAAAGCCCTAAGTGCCAAACCATGCAATGTAATCCATGCACAATTTGCTTGAAAACTATGCAAATGTAATCTATGCACAATTTGCTTGAAAACTATGCAAATGTAATATATGCAAGAGAATTCTTTAAAACAAGCACAAGATGGTTCCAAATCAGTGAAAGAACAACAAGGCTATTTTACTTCACCAATGTAACTAAAGAAACAATCGAGTGTAAGTAAAGGAAATTGGGTGAAAATTCCAAATATCAAAAGTGATGACACCCAAAGGCAATTAAAACTTAGGCACAACCTGAGACAAACCTCTGAGTAATGACCAAAGGAAATCAAATTAAGAATTTCTCAAAAATAAAATCCAAAGCACCCAATCAACTATACAAAGACTCAATGAAGGTATAAACAATTGTAATTAATTAGGAAAAACCAAAATTTTTGGACTTGATGATGAGAAAATTGAAATTTTCAAAAATTCTAGGTATGTGCATAGGTCATAGAACAATCCAATGCGCATACACTTTGTTGCAAAGGAAAAAGTGCACAGAAGTATGTTTTGTGGCTAAAGCTAAAGTGCACACAACAAACAATTTTTAGAAAGAATAAAAACAAGTCAAATAAATCACAAAATCTAGATTTTCAACATTTCCAAACACTCGGAGAGGGCTACAACAAAAGGATCAAAGACCAAAACAAAGAAAATGATGGAGAGTGAGACATTCCCCAGCGGAGTCGCCAATTTGTTAAGCAGACAAATCCATCTTGTGGACAAGATGGATCTGTTATGCAACCAGCTCACAAAATAGAAGAAAAGAGAGATCAACACCTTCAAAGTCAGCCTCTTTGAGGGGGAAACCTCCTTTACATTACACAAATGAAAAATTGTTGGATGATACAAATGAAAAAACCTCCTTTCTATATATAGGAGTCTAACAGGTCACAATATAATCAAAGTCAACGTAACAATAATAATATAAGGGCACAAGAATAACAATAGTGGGTTTCTATGGGGCACAATAATAACAATATGGGGAAAATAGTGGCACAAAAATAATAATAAGGGTTACAATGTTAATAGTAATGGGGGAATCACTAGTATTATAGGGACCTAACATGCCCCTCTCCTTCAAAAAAGTGTTGTCCTCAACACTTGAGTAGTTTTGGATGCTTCTGTATAAAATTCTCACCCTCCCATGTGGAATCTTCAGCGAGTAAGTTCTTCCACTTGATGAGATACTTCAATTGATCGATTTGTAGCTGTCGATTCTTGTTTGGTGACTTCTTCATTTACCAATATGATTTGTCTTCCTCCAAGTTTTGGCAATATTTTTTGACTGGGATTTTGTCACTTATAACCTTCTTTAAGCATGAAACAGGAAAATTGGTGCACTGGGAAGCTCAGGAACTCCATTTTGTATGCCATAGTACATCTTTTGCAACACTTGTCGGACCATATACTTTGGTGATAATTTATTATCCTTCTTAGCTTTCTTGAGGGACATTTGTTTATATGGTTGTAGCTATAGGAATACCCAGTCACCTACATCAAAACTTCTTTCACTGTGATGTTGATTTGCATGTTGTTTCATTCTATTCTCCGCCAAAGTGATGTTATCCTTTAAGAGTTGGAGAACTTGTTGTTGATGCTCAATGTGATCTTCCACTACTTGAACCTTAGAATTTTCTCTTTAATATGATCTAATGGACGTTGGATGAGATCCATAAAGTGCCCTAAATGGGGCCATTTTTGCTGCAATATGGAAGGAAGTGTTATACCACCATTCAGCCAGAGGTAACCATTTGACCCATTGTGTCTGTTTATCAGACACAAAGCAACGAATATATCCTTCAAAACATTTGTTTACTATCTCAACTTTCCCATCAGATTGAGGATGATAAGATGATGTATGAGCTAACTGAGTACCAAGACAACAAAACAATTATGTCCAAAAATTTCCAGTGAAAATGGGATCTCTGTTGCTTACAATAATCTTTGGGTTTCCATGTAGCTTTTGAATTGTTTTCATAAATGCAGTAGAAACTATACTTACTTTAAATGGATGCGATAATGCACAAAAGTATGCATACTTAGTCAGTCTATCAACTACCACCACGATGACACTCTTTCCTTCGGACTTCGGTAAACCTGTGATAAAATCCATTGAAACCTCCTCCCAACATTGGCTTGGAATGGATAAAGGTTGTAATATACTTGGGGTCTTAATTGTTTCAAACTTATTTTGTTGGAAAACCAAACATTCTACCACAAACTTTTGAATATCTGATTTAAGGCCATCCCAAAAAAATTCCTTCTTAACCCTGTAGTAAGTTTTTAAAAATCTTGAGTGCCCTCCTAAGGGAGAGGTGTGCAATTCCATAAGAATCTTTTGTTTGATTTGGCAATTCTTACATAGGTGTAACTGATATTTGTACCATAATGAATCATTTTTCTTGCTAAATATATCAAATGTACTGGTATCTTGTTGTAACTTTTAAATAAGTGCCCACACTTCTTCGTCATTCTTCCATTCATCCCTTGCTTCGTTTATCCAATCTGGTTGGATAATAGAAATGACACAAAGAGATGCTTCCACATCCTCATCCTTTCCTGAGAGTGCATCTACCACAACATTTTGCTTCTCTTTTTGTAGATGATTTCAAATTCATAACCCAACATCTTTGTGACCTATTTTTGTTGCTTTTCTAAGGATAATCTTTGTTCTAGTATTTAAGACTATCATGATCTGATTTTACCTTGAAGTATCTTCCCATTAGGTAGGGTCGCCATTTCTTAAGTGCATGTAGTATTGCCAATATTTTCTTCTCATAAATGGCTTTGTGTAAATACTTTCCTTTGATTGGATGACTTTCGAAAGAAATGAGTCTTTCTTCTTGCATTAAAACAACACTAATTCCTTTTCCGAAGGCATCACATTCCACAATAAAGGTTTTTGTGAAGTCCGACGTAGCTAAGATTGGTGCTTGGCACATTGTCTCTTTAAGACATTCAAAGGCTTTCGTTGCTTTTGGAGTCCATGAAAATGCATCTTTCTTCAATAATGTTGTTAGAGGTGCTTCTATTCTCCCATAATTCTTAATAAACTTTCGATAATACCTTGTCAACCCGCGAAATCCTCGTAGACATTTTATGGATGTGGGGATTTTCCATTCCTTAATGACTTTAATTTTTCTAGGGTCTACCTTAACACCTTCATGAGATACAATATGACCCAAATATTCCACCTCTTGTACTCCAAAGGAACATTTGGAGCATTTTGCATATAATTGTTTCTCCTCCAAGAGTTTTAGAACCTTGTCAATATGTTGAACATGATCCTTCCAAGAATTGTTGTAGATTAGTATATCATCAAAAATACTAACACAAATTTTCTAAAGAAGGGTTTGAAAATGGAATTCATCAAACCTTGAAATGTAGAAGGCGCATTGGTAAGGCAAAAAGGCATGACCAAAAATTCATAATAATCCTCATGAGTTCTAAATGTTGTTTTTAGAATGTCTTCAGTGTTCATTTTGATTTGATGATATCCTGAATGAAGATCCAACTTGGTGAAGTAAATTGATCCATGCAATTCATACAATAATTCATCAATGATAGGAAGGGGAAATTTATCTTTAATAGTGAGCTTGTTGAGCTCCCTATAATCCGGACACATGCACCATGGCCCATCCTTCTTGTGCACCAATACTACTGGTGCAGAGAAAGAACTTTGACTAGGTTCAATTATACTAGCCTCTAGCATTTTTGCAACCATATGTTCAATTTCACTCTTTTGGGCATAGGGATATCTGTAAGGCTTGATGTTTGGGGGAACACTTCTTGGAATCAAATGAGCATGATCATGATCACGAATAGGTGGGAGACTCAAATACCTTGCAATGATTGTCCAAGACTTTTTGTAGATCTGGAGAAATAGATGATTTCAAAGTGGGAACCTCTAGCGAACATAATTGTGCAATTACTACTCGTTGTTCTTTCTTTAGAATCTTTGTCATTCTGTTAGAGCTGATTATGTTTCCCGGTTTCCCTGTGATACCCCTTAATTCAACATCCTTTCCTTCCGAAGAAAATTTAATGAAAAGTTCTTGAAAATTAAAAGCTATTGTACCCAAGGATTGTAGCCATTGGAATCCTAGTACAACATCAACACCACTCATTGGAATGGAAAGAATTGGGCTATTCAATACATATTCTCCCATGGATAACTTGATATTATGGAACTTTCCAAAGCAATTTATGGTTCCTCCACTTGCAACCATCACTTGACACTCTGGTATTGGATCTAGGAAGAAATTCAATTCCTTGGCTATCTTACAATGAATAAAATTTCGGGTACTTTCTGAATCAATCAACACTATTACCTTTTTCTTCTTGATATGTCCTTCTATCTTGATAGTTTGAGTGGTAATTTTGGCCAATGCATTAACATATATGGTCAGATTCATTTCTTCTTTATCTAGGGTTTTTTCCTAGTGTATATCCTCTTCTTTTGATGTTTCCTGTTCGTTTTCTTCCTCCTCTTCACAATCTATGTAAAATAATTTCTTCTCAGCACACTTATGACCTTTAGTGTATTTTCTATCACAACTGTAACAAATCCCTTTTTCTCTTTTTCTTCCAATTTTTGTGGTGCAAACCTTGTAGGTTGTGGAAGGCTAGGAGCAACAACATTTCCATTTTTACAGTTGTGAGTGGTAGGCTTCCTTGTTTCCATAATTTTTCTTTCCATTTTTCTTGCCAACCTGAATGCCTTCTCCAATGAATCAGGTTCCCAAAGGCGAAGCTCATGTTGGATGTTATCCTTTAAAGTCCCTATGAACACATCAATCCTATTCTCCTCTGGAATATCTTTTACCCTTATATTCAATTTTTGGAAGTCCTCAATGTGCTCCATCATTGAACCCTTTTGTTTGAGATTTATGAATTGGATAAAAAAGGTGTTGCTTTTTGTAACCTCATGATGTGCTACCATTTCTTATGTAAAAATTTCCCAAGTGACAATTTTTTTATGAGAACAAAGCCATCAATACTATACAAACTGATTTGGTTCCAAATCTAAAGTTGCAATGCGTACCTTTTGTGTGTTTTGCACATTATGCAAATCGAAATATTGTTCCATATGTAGTATCCATGTTACGAGATCCTTGCCATCAAAATTCCTCGTATTGATAGTTGGAATGTGGTGGGTCTTTGTTCCAACGTTAGAGTTTATGAATCATGATTAACATTTCTTTGGTTCTCATCATGAGTTTCCTCTACTACCTTTTCACCATTAAGAAGCCTTTCTTGTAGAAACAATGTCAAACCTTCCTTCAAACCTTCCACTTCTTTCTTCAAATCTTCAATGTTTTCATTCTTCGAATCATGATTAACATTTCTTTTGTTTTCATTATGAGTTTCCTCTACTACCTTTTTGCCATGAAGAAGCCTTTCTTGTAGCAACTTTGTCAAACCTTCCTTCCAACCTTCCATGTCTTTCTTCCAATCTTCAATGTTGTCTTTCATACCATCTATCTTAGCTTCCACGCATTTCTTTAAACCATCCATCTTAGCTTCTGTTACTTTTTGTGAGAGTGAAATTTGTTGCATTTGGTCTCGTAATGTAGATATATCATGTTGCATTTCTTCCTCTTCTTCATGAGTCATGTTAGAGATTTCAACTTGCTTACTAGGTGTTTCCATTTTCTTTCTTTGAGGCGTTAACTAATGATAATAATGATTCACTAAGCCCTTTGAATTCCTTCAAACTAAGTTTTCAAACCAAACTTATGCAAAATTTTCAAAAAACTACACACCTCTTTTCACTTTGTAGGAGCTCAATATTGCATCTGTTGTATCTCTGTAATTTTGGATATCCAAGGTCTAAAATTTCTTCCTGTGATATCCCTCTAAGTCTTCTTTCTAACCTCGCAAGTCTGATCAAGATTTGATTCTCCAAGGAAGAGTTATGCCAAATCTCCCATGATGACTTGATTATAGACTAGTTCAATAGAGCGAACTTGTACGAAGTTCCATTTGTCACTGTTTCGACCTTAGGAAATGAAACCGATACAAAAAAAACTAGAGGCCGTCCTCTTTCTGTAACTTCTTATGAAATTTCAATCTGATTCTCAGAAGAAGAAAAAAGCTATGATGATTTCCCCAAGTCACTTGTTTGAGATATAATTCAGGATCCTGCAAAAACCCTAACTTCCTTGGATTGTATCTCCGAAAATATAGCGAGAAAAGCATTGAGATTTGGACACAAGGTTCAGAGCGATTTTGTCTCAAACGAGTTTATTGTTTAGCTTATGAAACATCGCAAAAAAAAGGTTATAGGGAAAATTCCATGATGACCTATTTGGAGCAGCGAAACCCTAGAATCCAAAGCTCTGATACCAATTGTTATGCAACCAACTCACAAAATAGAAGAAAAGAGAGATCAAGATCAACACCTTCAAAATCAGCCTCTTCGAGGGGGAAACCTCCTTTACATTACACAAATGAACAATTCTTGGTTAACACAAATGACAAAACCTCCTTTCTATATATAGGAGTCTAACGGGTCACAATATAATCAAAGTTGACATAAAAATAATAATATAAGGGTACATCAATAACAATAGTGGGATTTTATGAGGCGGGAGCTCCACAATGGGCCATGGCGATAACCTAACAACACATGGACGGAGAGGTTATGTTGCTCGCAGCAATGGGGATAATGGAGACCATAACACCATTAACAGCCACGGTAAACTATTTCTTACCTCCTGTTTTTTCACCGTTGATGACCATTGCTAGGTACGTTGTCATTGCCTGCTAGTTGTTGCCATCGCTCTTTTATTGTTGCTCCCCCTCGACGGTTACGGATGCCCTGATCCCACTATAGCATGGATACCATGGATCTCGACAAAGTCGACTACACGGCTGACCCTAACCCTAACCAGCAAATTTTCAGGCGACCTAACCCTACACCAGCCCTAAACGTCCCCCATAACCTTGCCACCTCATTTCCCAATGGCTCTCCTCCTGTGGTTAGCTTACATAGAACCTCCACCTCTAGCCTTAATTTTTGCTATCTCTCCATCACCTCACCGGAACTGGATTTCTCGCCTCTCTCTCCAGCAACCCTTCACCTCCTTGTTGCTTGCTCACCCTCCTCACTGCCCTTTGAACCGTCTCCTCCCGACGAATTCCTCCATGCACCTCTCTTTCCCTCCACATCAGAACCTGCCCCTCCAGGAGATTCAGAGCAACACCCCCCATCTGATTATCCATCCATCACTGCAGAGGTCACAGACATAGGCCTACCTTCTAGGTGTTTTGAAACCTCGACTGTCAAAGTTCACCCCTTTGTTCAGGGACCACAACATGTGCCACTGGGTACTGCTGACCCGCTTCTGGATCACCCCATCGCTCCCAGATCTGGAAAAAGGAAAACAAAGTGTGTGGGGCTCCCTAGAAGGATTTCACCCTCACGTTCAATGAAGGCCTCACCATGGGAGTGGTGGTCAACACAACTGGGAAGGTCTTGGTGGGAAGGGTTAGAGGTCGAGCCTACACTGCAGAGCGACTCATTCAATGGGTAAAGGAAATATGGGGAAACACCTTCAAAGACCTCCTTGAGGTACAGATTCTCCCCCAAGGCTGGTTTGCACTGCATTTCTCATTGGAAGAATATACCTCTTTGGCATTATCCCATTACTGGCACATTGGAACGCCCCGGTATTACTGAAGCATTGGAGTTTGCTTTTCGACCCTGAACGGGAGCAAATCGAGGCCAGACCACTATGCGTGAGACTACCGGGGCTTCCATTGAAATTTTGGTCTGAGGATGTTTTCGTCTGTATTAGGAATACCCTGAGTACCTATTTGGACTACAACAAATCCTACATTCAATCCAGGAACAGAACATTAGCTCGCATTCTAGTGCACCTGGACGCTAGGGAAGGCCTGGAAGAAAAAATCACCTTGCAATGAAGGAATTTTACTAGAATACAAATCCTGGACTACGAAGGAGTCCCCTTTAGGTGCCAAAGCTACCACAAAGTTGGGCATATTTATAAGGAATTCCCTCTAGTGCGAAAGGACAAGGAACCCTTTATGGGAGCTAAGGATGCTACAGGGATACACATTGCACCCATCTTGGGACCATCTGCAATAGTTGCTGCAAAAACTATTGGGTTGACATCCTCCACTCCTCTGGATACTCACAGTAGACCTCGCCCACCTTACCCGTCAATGACCAGATCATGAGCTGTTGCAGAGGCTACTCGTACCTCGGGTACTCCTTCTTTCCCGATCTCTGCTTTTATTTCCTCACTTGCATCCTCTGCATCACATTTGCATGTTGCATCTCTAGGAGAAACTCTTACCTCCATTCCTTGTCCCCTTACTCATTATTCACTGACTTTCTCCACTACCCCCCATCCTCCCTCTCAATCCCCCCCTGTCCCCTCATGCTCCCCATCTCTCCCCCTCGTTTCCCCCCATCTTTGGAAAGCAGGAAGAAAATAAGGAAAAGTGTCTTGGGATCATCTCTTTCTCTCCACATGTGCGAATTTAGGGTTTTATTGTTTCCAATTGCAGGAGGCTGAAATTCTGAGGTGTAGTTTCCGACCAAAAATTTGGGACGAAGTTGCAGTAGGTCAAAGTTTGGAAGCTGCCATGAAGAAGACTTTGCTAAGGGGGTGACTTGGTACTTGGGAGGATCTTGGGATTTGGTCTTTAGGTCTTGGAAGTCTCATTATAAGAATATTCTATAAGAAGAGAAGCATTATTTTTGGATTTTCCCCTTGGAGGGGTTTTCCCTGGCTTGGATCCTATATCCTGTGTACTTTGTCTTGTTGTGATCTTAATTTTTTTTGGTAATTTCTTGATGAACAAGAACTGATAAAGTAACAAAAGGCCAACATATATCACAAGTAATTATCAAGTTAAGAAAAATCATCTATAATACATAAGTCTCCATATTTTCCAACATGGTATTAGAGCTAAGGTGAAAGAAGGAGACTGGAGATCACATCTTGGTTGGCACTATGGCAAGAGTTGTAAATAAAGGTTTCAAGTTTCTTAGGAATCTTGCTACATCTATCAAGGATTGCATATTAAAGATCATCTCCAAGCTAGAAAAGGAAGTAATAGATGGAATTTTGTTCTTCGTTTTATCCAACACTTTTAAGGACAAGAATATATGGGTTATTGATAGTGGTGCTTCCAAAAACATGCTGGGAGAATGCAACCAGCTTCAGACTTCGTCAAAAAGAACCTCCTCTCATTCAATCGAAATTGGAGACAAGAAGAGGTATCTAGTGAAAGGGGTTGGATCTACTTCGTTAGAGCTCGAGTCTAGTGGAAGTATTCACCTCAAAAATATTCTATATGTTCCAGGTTTGAAGAAGAAACTCACTTTATATTTCTTGTCTAGAGGATAAGGGTGACAAAATATATTTTTTTGATGGAAAGGTTTTGGTTTTGGGTAATGGCTCTAGTATTGATAATGCTAGGGTGCTTTGGATTCGCGAGGGAACATTATACAGACTTTTTACACCTCTATCTCAAGTCCTAGTCCACTTGGATGTAATCTCCTCTAAACTATGTCATAAAAGGTATGGACACCTTCACTATAAGATTTTTCCATCTCTAAGTCAAATGGTCAATGGCATCCCCGAATTGAGGGAAGATCATGAAGGGACATGTAAAGGATGTGCTCTGGGCAAGAACGTGAAGAAGCCATTTGCAAAAATTGATACCAAATCTAAGGAAGTTTTAGATCACATATGCTAAGATGTATGTGGACCTATGGCAGTAAAATCTCTTGGTGGGAATCAATATTATGTGACCTAAATTGATTATTTTTCAAGGAAAACTTGGTTATAACTCCTCAAGAACAAATATGAGGTATTCAAGAAGTTTCAATAATTCAAGAAAGAAATGGAAAATTTAATTGAGAGAAATATCAAGTCTCTGAGGTCCGGTAATGGTGGAGAATACACCTCAAAAGAACAAATAGCATTTTGAAAGAAAGCTGGGATTAAGAGGAAGTTAATTGTTCCTTATAGTCCTAAACAAAATGGTGTGGTTGAAAGGAAGAATAGAACAATTGAAGAATGTGTTATGGCCATGATACATGATCAAGATCTCCCTCAATTCCTATGGGGAGAAGCATGGGTGACAATTTTTTATTATCAAAACTGAAGCCCTCACAAGATTCTCAACAACATGACTCTAGAAGAAGTGTTTACAGGAAAGAATCCAAGTGTGGATCATCTTCGAATATTTGGGTGTCATTAGTATGTATATATACTCAAGGACAAGAGAAATAAGTTGGATCCTACCAGTCTAAATGGAATCTTTGTTGGGTACATTGCTTCATCAAAGGCATATGGAATCTATATTGAGGATTGTTGAATTGAAGTAAGAAGGGATGTTATCTTTGATGAAAGTATAGCTTATAGGAAATCAAAAGGTGTTTTAGTCGAATCTGATGAAGAAGAGATACCTATATTTTAGGATATCTCAAGGGACAATGATGGTCAAGATCAGACATATAATCAAGAAGATATTGAAGGTCCTAGTGAGCCTGTGCAACTAGAGAATTGTTCCAGAAAATCGAAAGAGGCCTACTTAGTTGAGAGCTACTCTACAAGAAGCAGAAGGACACACAACTTATGGGACCTTTAGAGAAATCATAATACCAAAGAGGTATTATGGGTATGTTTCATATATGACAAAGCTCATTGAAACGAAACCTTCCTCCTATGAAGATGAAACTAAACATCAAGAGTGGAGGAATGAAATGCAACAAGAATACCAATCAATCATGAAGAATTATATTTGGGAAATATTCTGTAGGCCAAGTGACAAATCTATAGTCACTTCAAAATCGATTTACTAAGATAAAGAACATTGTGGATGGGAGCATTGATAAACAAAAAGCAAGGTTTGTAGGAAGAGGCTTCTCATAGAAAGAAAGTATTGATTACGAAGAAGCTTTTGCTCCTACAGCTAGATATACAACAATAAGATCACTTTTTTCTTTGGCTACTACTAGGGGATGGAACATCCATCAAATGGATGTTAAGAAAACTTTTCTGAATGGGACCATTGATGAAGAGGTTTACATTGAGCAACCTTAAGGATTCAAAATAAATCATAGGGAGACTCATGTTTGTAGGTTGAAGAAAGCTCTATATGGATTAAAGCAAGCACCTAGAGCATGGTATGCAGAAATGGATACATACCTATTGAGACTTGGTTTTACCAAGAGTTCTACAGATCCAAGATGGTCCAAGATGAACCAATCAGGGTGATCCAAGATGAACCAGTCATCATATTCTTGTATGTGGATGATCTACTAGTCACGGGTGTAGAGTATCAAATTCAGGAATGAAAAAAGTAGTTAGCAGTCGAGTTTGATATGAAGGAACTTGGGATTATTCATTAATACTTGGGACTATAATTTTGGCAGAATTCAGGTGAGATATATCTTGGTCAAGGCAAATATGTGATCAATATTATTTAGAAATTTGGCATGATGGACAACAAGCCTATGATGACTCCTATGATTACCAATCTAAAGAATTTGAGGAGTTTATATTCTAGTTTGATGGATCCACTTGCTACAAGAAGTTGATTAGGTCCTTGACATATCTGGTAAATACAAGACCTGACATTTGTTTAGCAGTAAAAATCCTCAGTCAGTTTCAGATGGAGTCAAAACATGATCATTATATTGTAGCCAAGCATATCCTAAGATGTTTGCGTGGAACCATACTTCATTGCCTCCAGTATATTGGTAATGAAATCCAACTCATGGAATATATAGATTCAGAATGGGGTCGCAGTGAGATAAATCACAACATGTGCATGCTTCAGCCTAGGGTCTTCCATGGTCTCATGGATGAGTAGAAAGAAGCATACAATTTCTTTGAGTAGTGTTGAAGCTGAGTATGTTGTTGCAAGTGAAGTCTGTCAGGAAGTTGTTTGGCCCAGGAATTTGTTATCTTATCTATTTGAAGGACCACTTAACCCTACACATATACATTGCGATAATGAAAGTTGAATAAGATTGATAGAAGACCTAATGTTTCATGCTAGGACAAAGCATATAAACACTAAGTACCACTATATCAGAAGCCTAGTACGAGATGGGGTCGTGGAGCTGCATTATATACCTACTAATGAATAGGTAGCATATATTCTAACTAAAGAAATACC
Source organism: Pinus taeda (assembly GCA_000404065.3). Taxonomy (NCBI): domain Eukaryota; kingdom Viridiplantae; phylum Streptophyta; class Pinopsida; order Pinales; family Pinaceae; genus Pinus; species Pinus taeda. The sequence goes on along the minus strand of APFE030926759.1, from coordinate 214,570 downwards.
AAACAAGAAGCTTGAGTATTTGAGAGACAAGCTTGGTTTGGTAGACATCTCTTCCTTAATTGAGAGAGAGTGATGTTGGATAGTTCTTATCTTTATGGGTCATGCACTAGACCAAGACTAATGGTCATAAGGCTTGGTGAAGGCCATAAAGAAAGAATAGATTCCAGAGGATTGGATAAGCATATGAGATTAGAACTTCTTATGGATTGTAGAATCTAGGAAAAGAAGTTGTTGACCAATACTCTTTGATGATGAGGTAAGGCATCCAAGATAAGAGTAGTTGAAGAGGATCGATATTCTTTGAGGATTCAAGATTGGAAATCCAAGATAATAATAAGTCCTAAGGAGGACATACCCGGTAAACATCTAGATGGGGTATGTACCTTAGAGGTAGTGTGGTAGCTCACGTAAATCCTCCCAACATAATGCTCTCGAATGAAGATGAGCTTGTCTAGTTAAGGCCTTCAATGACAATGTTGGTAATTGTATAGATGTTTGAAAAAGATGGCTTTTCAATCCAACTCTTCTTATGAGAATGCTTCAAGGATGAGATTCCTTGTACCATGTGATGGGACTATGAATACCTCCCTAGTAAAGAGGAAGTGTTGGAAATTATAACTAGGCTTGGTCTTCAAAATGACCTATTTGTAATCATGACATTGTATACTTTTTTATAAAGAAAGAAAAAGAAAGAAAGTAAAAATTTTATTTTATGTAAAGCATGGGTTTCATGCTAAAGTCTACGTCAAAAGCATGTTCTTCATGCTTCTAGGTCTTTCTAGGACAAAGAATAATTTATATCATGTATTATAGTCCCATTTGGACTCATTGTAACAAAGGAAAATTTTTATTTTGTCAATAAAAATCCATTTATTCCTCCAAGACCAAGTTGACCCCAGCCAAGAACAAGTCAACCTAAGGGAGGGCTATTTGACCCCTCAAGAAGGTTATAAATACAAGGAGCTCGACCTCATTTGAGACACACATCTCACACAAGTTCGATCTACAATAGTGAAGGAGAAAAAGAGTCTGAAAGGACGAAGAAAAGAAGAGGAAGTGTCTTGGGATCATCTCTCTCTCTTCACATGTACAAAGTTAGGGTTTTTTTGTTGCCAGTTGCAGGAGGTCAAAATTGCAAGGCCAACAATCTAGGACGAAGTTGTAGTAGGTCGAAGTTTGGAAGTTGCATTGAAGAATACTTTGTTGGGGGGCTAACTTGATGTTAGGATATTCCGACACATAGGAAATAGTTAAGTTCAACTTGGTCTAGTATAGAGTTAGGTATAGAGTTAGGTAAAGTGTGTTTCTTTACC
>APFE030926759.1:100983-166592 GCA_000404065.3 Pinus taeda | reverse complement strand
CCTATAGGTGAACCTCCAAAGATATACGAAGATCCTATAACAGAAGAAGAGCAAGAAAACATTCCTCTTGAGACCATGACTGAACGCAAAAATGGTATAGGAGACGAGGAGAGAATAGAAGGTGCCTTCCCCATCCGAGAGACCAATGGGGACACGAAAATGAAAAACATAAGTCCCTCAGCCTTACCTCACTTCCATGGATTGACCACTAAAGACCCTGATACCTTTTTGTTTGAGTTTGCTATCCTTTGTCGAACTTATGACTATGCAGAAGACGAGAAAAAGTTGAAACTCTTTCCCTCTACCCTCAAGGATGCAACCCTACATTGGTTCATGGGGTTACCTGGAAACAGTATCACAACTTGGGCTCAAATGCAGCAAGCCTTTAAAAACAAATATCGGGACTTATGTAGGTCAAAGGAAACAAAGGGAGAAATCTTTCGGATGACCATGGGAAGTGATGAATCTTTAGAAGACTATAAAGAGAGGTTCCAACTTAGTTATAAAAGGGCCAGGTACACACTTGACCCTGAATCTCTGAAACTGGTTCTACTCCGAGGAGTCCCTGAAGACCTTTTAGATACTCTCCATTTTCTAGCTAGTGGAGACTTCTACCAACTACCTTATGAGGACATAAAGACTGTGCTTAGAAACCACTCTAGGGCAGCCCGAAAAAGAGGTAGGGGGAATCCACTTTCAGCCAATGCCACCTTCTCCAAACATGAGTTAATCAAATGGAAGACCTTAAAAGTGAGATCAGACAGACCCTTGCCATGCAAATAGATACTTTCTGAATCCAACAAAAAAAGAGGAAGCTGAGAGGGCTTTGGCCATCTTTTGTCCCAGATGCACAAGGAAGCATCCTAAGAACGAGTGTACATTGCACTCGGTAGAGGTATGTTTCGTTTGTGAGGAAGATCATCCTACGAACCAATGCCCAACTTTACCCGGATTTAAAGCCATGTACCAAGGGGCCGAGGGAGCCACTGAACCACTCTACTTCCTCAACCAAAGGAGGCCGCATGGATCCAAACCTTACCAGCAGGGGATGCAGGGGACATCCCAAACTTATTACCACCCCAACCAATCCGCTCATATACCTTCTTGGGGCCCCCTTGCTCATCCTTCCTGGTCTGCACCTCCTCCTTGGTCTTATCCATCTCAATGCCATACTCAACCCGCTACTCATTCGTTTCACTCTCATGTTTAGCCACAACCTCAGTGGAATGCACCTCAGCCGGGGTGGAGGCCCCAATACAACTCCCCTCCGGCTATTTTGCCTCCACCACCTACTCCACCTAAACCATTACCTCCTACTCCTCCAAGACAACCCTAGATGCCTACTCAACCGAACTCGAACCCCAATAACAGACAGGCCCAATAGGTATATACTGGAGAGACAACATGCCCTACCTACGCTGTGGAGATTTAGGAGATCAACTTATGATCTGGGAAGGTCCTTCCAGATCGCCAACCTCCTCTGGAGGATGACGAAGAGAAACAGGAAAGTGAACCCAAAGTCATTCCACCCTTTCCTAAGAGACTAACAGTAACCACACAAACAAACCTAGAGGATACTGAACTTCCGGGAGAACTTAAACAGTTGTGTGTGAAAATACCACTTCTCCAGGCCATAAAATATGTACCAATCTACAACAAATTGATCAAGGAGAATTGTTTCAGGTACCTAGGCAGGCGCAAGAGAGATGCCCCAACTATCAATGTCATAGGACAACTGTTTGATCTAATGTTGGGACAAGTAATCTGTCCAAAATATTTGGACCCTGGAAGTCCTGTATTTGATGTCCACATCAATGGCACCATCATCCCCCACACCTTGATTGATCTAGGGGCTGCCATTAATGTGATGACCAGGGACACTATTCTCAAACTTAACCTTTAGAGTTCCTTAAGAAAGACCTTGATAGTACTGCAGTTAGCAGACCGCTCCACCATGACTCCCAAAGGGATTGTGGAAGATGTCTTAGTCTCTGTTGATTCTTGGGAGTACCCCGCAGACTTCTTGGTCCTTCAGCCAAAGGCAAAACTCACTAGATACCCCCCCATTTTGGGAAGGCCTTGGTTGGCCACTGCAGATGCTTACATCAGTTGTCGAGCAGGGAGCATGACCATCAAGAATGGGCCTATGTCCAAATAGCTAGTCCTATATCCTCCTACCCAACCTCTGTTAGAACATGATTTACCTCTCTGGTTGGAGGAGGGAGATGAGGATGAAGTCTACTCCACACCATTGTGCACAGTAGAAGCCACCAGGGGAGGTCCTCAAACCGAGGATGACCTAATTGAGAATTTGATTCAAAATCCACCTCCCATTGTGCTGCCATTAGAGGAGCTGGTGGAGGGTACCCAAGCCAGCACTCTAGTGGACTTCTGTGTGGCTGATCCGACCTCTCCCAGAGCTAAGAATGTGGAATTTTGCCCTGAAAGAACGTTAAAGATCACCTCATCCCTATCTCCCTCTCAGGAGAAGGAGCTGTGTAGCTTATTGAACCACCATTTGGATGCTTTCGCTTGGAGCTATAAGGAGATGAAAGGAGTCCATCCTTCAGTATGTACCCATCACATTTACATCAAAGAGGATTGCAAACCGGTCAGGCAGCCTTAGAGGAGAATGAATCTAGCCCTTAAGGACATTGTCAAAGAAGAATTGCAAAAGTTGTTGGATGCAGGATTCATCTACCCCATCTCTGACAGTGAGTGGGTCTCTCCTCTGGTGGTTGTGCCCAAGAAAAACAGGAAGTGGAGAATCTATGTAGATTATTGAGAACTTAACAAAGCCACCAAGAAGGACCATTTCCCTTTGCCTTTCATAGATCAGGTGTTATATGGACTGGCAGGGAAGAAGTTCTTCTCTTTCCTAGATGGGTTTAGCAGTATAATTAGATCCAAATTAGTCCGGAGGACCCAGATAAGACCACCTTCACTTTTCCATGGGGTACCTTTGCCTACCAGGTCCTTCCCTTTGGGCTATGTAATGCTCATGCCACTTTCCAGAGAGCAGTACTGAGCATATTTGCTGAGTTGGTTCATGATTCGGTAGAAATCTATATGGATGACTTTAATCCTTATGGGTCCAACTTCCAAGAAGCGTTGGCTAACCTAGGAAAAGTTTTAACCAAGTGTATTGAGATGAACCTATCCCTCGGTCCCAAAAAATGTGAATTCCTTATGACTGAAGGGACCGTGCTAGGTCATACAATTTCTCAGCAAGGATTACAGGTGGATTCCAACAAAATTTCTACCATCCAAAAGGTTCCACCTTCTCAAAAGGCAAGAGATGTTCGGAGTTTCCTAGGCTTAGCAAGATATTATAGAAGATTCATTAAAGATTTCATTAAGCTAGCCTCGCCATTGTTTGGTATTTTGGGGAAGGATGTTGAGTTTATATGGACTGACAACTGTCAAGAGGCTCTGGATGAGTTGAAAGATAAGCTAGTAACCGCCCCAATCTTGAGAGGTCCAAATTGGGCCCTACCTTTCCACATCCACACTGATGCCTCAAACAAAGCCATAGGGGAAACCTTGGGATAAGTTGAGGAGAAACTGCCATATGCCATCTACTTTGTCAGCAAAAACCTGTCCAAGGCAGAGTTGAACTATACTGTAACTGAGAAAGAGTTCTTGGTCGTAGTCCATTCCCTAAACAAGTTCAGACACTACATCACTGGTTATCAAACATTTGTACACACTGATCATGCTGCGATTAGATATTCAATGAATAAACCTGATGTAAATGCTCGTATCATTAGATGGTTACTTTTTTTGCAGCAATTTGATTTGACCATTGTTGACAAGCTAGGTAAGGAAAATGTTGTTGCTGACTTCCTGTCTAGACTAGATTTGCTTGCAGGTGAAGAAGGGATGGTAGATCATCAAATGCCGGATGAACACCTGTTTGCTATTTCATTACTCTCTCCATGGTTTGTTGATATAGCAAATTACTTGGTTTTAGCACAGTTCCCTCCACACCTATCCTCAAAAGAGAAGAGCAAAATTGTTAGGAAAAGTGCCCCACTCACTTGGATTGGGGGCAACCTATTTAAACTTGGGCCGGATCAGATCTTGAGGCGTTGTGTTAGGGAGGAGGAAGTTTTTGACATCCTCCTAACCTATCACGATGGGACCTGTGGAGGCCACTTTGCAGCAAAAAGGATTGCCTTCAAAATTCTACAGGCAGGCTACTATTGGCCCACTCTTCATCAAGATGTCAGAAGATACATCAACCAATGTGACCGATGTCAGAGGATGGGGAAACCGACTTCAAGGGATGAGATGCCCCTCCAACCTCAAGTGACTTTTGAGCCATTTGAGAAGTGGGGCATGGATTTTGTGGGTCCTATCAATCCTCCTTCAAAGCAGAAGTCTTACATCATTGTGTGCACGGACTACCTGACAAAGTGGGCAGAGACAAAGGCAATCAAGGCAGCAACAGAAGGAACAGTGGTTGAGTTTTTGAGGGAAAATATCTTCTACAAGTTTGGCTACCCAAGGGAATTGGTCACAGATCAGGGAAGTCAGTTTACCTCTAACCTGATTGAAGACCTGCTCGCTCATCACAAGATTAAGCATAGGACTTCCACCCCTTATCATCCGCAAGAAAATGGGCAGGTGGAAGTCACTAATAGAGCTTTGGAATAGATTTTGACTAAAGTAGTGAGCAGCAACAGAAAAGATTGGGCGGATCGCTTGGTTGAGGCCACCTGGGCCTACAACACCACTTGGAAAACTACAATAGGTTTCACACCTTATGAGCTGGTCTATAGGAAGAAGGCTTTGTTGTCCATAGAATTCGAGTATAACACATTGAGGTTGGCAGCTCAGCTGGACCTAGACCTCAGCCATGCACAACAGGAAAGATTACTACAGCTGAATGGATTGGATGAATAGAGAATACAGGCCCTCCTCCACTCAGAAGTGGTCCAACTCCAGAGAAAGATATGGCATGACTGGCACCTTAACGAAAAGCAATTTTAGCCAAGAGACTGGGTGCTGCTATATGATTCAAGATACAAGGATTTCAAAGGGAAGCTGAAGACAAGGTGGCTAGGACCATATACAATGGAGAAATGCAATGAAAACGGTTCAGTTCTCATCAGGACCATTGATGAAGAAGCCATCCCCATGCTCGTCAATGGACATCGATTAAAAAATCTACAAGAAACCCCTTTCTAGGCAAGAGTTCATTGAAACTTTGGACAAGTCAGTGCTGGTAGTGGAGCAGGGCCCTGTCTCTACTCCACCCACACCTTGATCATCAAAAAAAAAGAGAGAGAGAAAAAGGAAAAAATAGAAGGAATAAAAACCTTTGGTGAAACCTCTTAGAGGCGTCTGGGGCAGGTGGTGAGGGTGAAAACTCCTGGAGGCACCCCAGCTGTTCTCTGCTCTCTTTCAATATATATATATTATATATATTATAATATATATATATAATATTATTATATATATATATAATAATTATATATTTATATATATATATATACAATAATTTCTATTGAAAAATTGCAGGTTGTAGGGTCACACAAAACAAGGATAGAGGTCGGCTTCAGGCCGCAGGCACACCTCACAAGCACTTCCTCCATGACCACCCCCCTCTCCTAAGATTTGATCACATTCAGGTTATGATTTCACCTTCTACAGGAAGTTCTGAGCCTTCTACAGGAAGTTTTGTAGCTTCTACAGGAAGTATTGTAGCTTCTATAGGAAGTTCCTGTAGACCCTCCAGACAGGCCAGAATTGACCTTGAGAAAGTATCTAAAAGTCGGAATCTGCCTGATAGGTCTATGAGAACCCCTGTACCCATCCATCACCATATGTCACCCTATTTCATCTCTTTGCACCTCCGTTGCACCCATCTTGTTATTTGTCCCTACACCATCACACAAAAAAAACCTTGTTTTCTTCATATTGCCAGCAAGAATTTTTAGTAGCAAAATAAGAAACAATGTCTCGCTCCTATCAATCTCCATCTAGACTCCTCATCAGCCAAATCCCTCATCAGCAGTATAACCTTGCTCGTTAGCTTGCATCCCAGGAGGAGAAGCAGCTACAGGACATCCTACAAGAATCCTGTAGTAGCTGATCCCTCTGGAAGACATACTCTGGAGACAGGGATAGCCGAAAACGACAGAGGAAACATGCAAAGGGCTCATCTTGAACGTGAAAATATCATCAACAGCCAAATCCAAGCGAACCTATGCATGCAGCATCAATGAACGAGGGGATGGGTTCCAAAACCTATGCATGCAGCATCAACACACGAAGGAGCAGTTCCAAGACCCAAAGTTTGCATAATGCGGCCATGACCACACAAGTAAGTGTCTAAACTCATTCGTCAATTACATAAACTATATTTCAAAAGTTGCATGCCTATGGAAATGGTTTGGATTAAAGGGAATCGGTGGCCAGCCAACTAGCCACCCTCAGCCAGTTACATAGCCTTGTGAGATCTGAACAAGCCAATTAAATTCAAAATCGCCGGCGAGATGTGCAGCCAACACTTGTGGAGTGTCCATTCAAGGAAAAATCGTCAGGACTGGTAGTGGTGGCGGCGGTTAACGGCAGAGGAGAGGTGATGGCAGTCAGAGATACGCAGAGAAATTATGGTCGTGACATTGGATCAACGGTTTGGTCCAGCCACCTCATTTACTCACCATGCATCACGCCAAAATTAAAAGATGCTCTGTTGAAACTCACACCACATTCTGTCATTTTGAACTTGCAACGTCCTTGACTAGAGTACGCATTTGTTGCTTCCCAAAAACTGTTCACCATTCGTCCTCCGCTGGATCTTCTACCTATTTCCAAAAATCTCCCGCGTATCGGGCCCGCTCAGAGGCACAATGACATTTCTACAGGAACTGGGGGGGGTCTTCTACAAGAAGAGTCCTATAGGAGAAACTGCACAGCTTTCCGGAGCAGGGAAGACTGGGATTTTTCTTCGTCGAATTAGGAGCTCCAAGCAAGGTAGGCTTGAAAAAATCCTCTATTCATGGTATGTTTTGAAAAAGGTGGTGAATTGAACAACATCCGATTGGGGAATCAGAGAAAAGTCTGCCTGTGAATTGAAAGAAAAGCGGTTGCCTATGTATTGCACTAGGTTTCCCAGTTGTTTCTACATCAAGATTCTCCTCCACGTTTCTTGTTTCTAAAATTCACCTGTAGGAAAGATATGTAGCTGTGAGGGCCAGCCTGTGGATGAAAATTTTAAATTTACATATCTGAATGTGTGCTGAGAAGAAAACTGGGTCTCTGTCCTCTGTCTGTAGAAACAAAATTCTCCCTTTCATAAACAGATAGCTGAGTCACAGCAGGCTTGAAACCAGGGAATTGTTGCTAATTGATATTGAACAACCGAGGAATTCTTCCTTGATTCCAGGGGGAAACTATAAACAACATTCATTTTATGACCAAAGCATAAAAAAAGAAGGAGCACTCTCACCATGCCAGGGGGATTCATAAGAAAAGAACCCTCGGACTCCAGCAAACTGCACAAGCATCCTGAGGTGGTGAACCTTTTCACATGAGCCAACTGGATGCCATTCTTTGACAAATCTAGGGTCATGACAAGGAGATAGCTAAAGAATTTTAATGTCCCTGAGACCTCAATCAAAGACACAGGCCACAGTCAGTTTTAGAGGTTTGACCCTAGAACTTACCCCTGAGCTCATCAGTCGAGTTACTGGTTTACCATTAGGGCTTTCTTGGAGCAAATAAGAGAGGGCATTGGGCCAAGCTACCAAGAAAGCATTCTTTCTACCCGAGGAACATCCTGTAGAAGACAAAAACGGGGTGAGAAGAACCAGCTTGCCTCCTCTTTGGAGTGAAGTCAGTTTCCAAATCATGAAGTAAATTACCTGTGAAGGAAGATTTAGCATTGTCTATGGTTATCATTTTAGGCTACTGTGTGAACTTAGACATGGAATTGATTTACCTCCAGCAATGAAATTGAGCATTCCCTATTTTCTTCTTCAGTCAATAATTGAATGTGATACAAAATTGAATGAAGGGATCCCGGATCAGTTGGCCCATCATGGGCTCATCAAAATCTTAGTGGAAGATGCCCTGCACACCTACATTGTTCCCATATCTTGGGAAATCTTCTGAAACATGTCTAGGGGTGAAAACATTAGAATTTTGGTTGAAAATATCACCCCATCCAGCAGTGAGGAAGGAGAACACATTGAAAATGGTGAGAAAACTAATGGTGAAGGAACGCAAGACATTCAAGCACAGCAAGAACAGAAAGGAAAAGGAGAAATTTGTCAGGTCACTGAGCCTAAAATAGAGGTGCAGACAATAGCACAAACACCACGGGAAAAGAGAATGCAGAGTAGGGCTGAAAGGGCCGAAAAACCCCAGCTGAAGGCTGTCACAGCCAAAGCAGACACACAGAAACAAAAAGGAAAGACACATCCTGAAATAGCAGCAACACAGGTAGAAACAATTGACACAGGGGCTTCTACAGGAAGCAGAGAAAAAGAACAACAAGAGGATAAATCACCCGAGACATTGGTAAGAGAGGCAGAAGCTGTGCTTGCCACTCTAAGCACACCTCCAAAACAAAAAGGGAAGAGAAAAAGGTAAACTTTCATGTACTTTAAAGCAAGGAGGAGCACACGGATCAAAGTAGGCAAACCCCAGCCTCAATAAAAGACACCAATTGTCATTGAGGACACAACACCTAAGCCAAAAGAAGAGTCCCCTACAAATATATCGATCACCTACGGCCCAAAAGCTTCCACCTGGAGAGAGAAAATTAGGCTGGTGGACTCAAAGACAACTCTACAGGAAGCTGAGGAATCTCTAAAGGAAACTCTAGCTAAGCTAAGGGAGACCGACAAATTGGAGGAAAAGGCGGTCAAACACCCACAGGCAGAAGAAAAGACAAAGGAAATATTGGAACCTAGCCCTCAGCCTAACTTGGGCTCATACTATAACATGTTAGAAGCCGGGAAGATAATTCCCTAGAAATTCCGGTGCCACTTTTCTTTGCACTGGAAGAAGAAAGGATTAGGACTCACACTTGGATGAAGATTGCTAAATCTAAGGGAGCGGCAGACATAGGCCACCTCGAAGAACAACTCAAGCAATCAAGAAAGGAATTGGCTATCATAAGGGATGTGGAGAGTAGTCAAAGGGCCAAACTACAGGAAGATAATGAGCTGCTGAAACAGTAGCTGCAGCTCTAGGGAAGTCACAGGGAAGATAGGCCCCTGATCTTGGGAGAACAGCAGCAACAGGAAAGGCCTCCAGAAGACAAAGAAACCCCTGATGAACAACAGAGAGAGGACGGGCTATAGGCTCAGGTTGAGGCACTAACAAAACAGCTACAGGAGAAATAATTACGGGCAACAGGGGAAATACAGACTCTAAAACACCAGGTGCAAGAAACGGAAGCCCAATTGGCCTGAATGTCCAGCTGGGCAATAGAAGCTTTGCAATGTCAACAACCCACCAAGTCATATGCCTTATACCTTAAAGATCAATGGTTGCAGTTCCAGATTAACACCTTGGCCCAAAGGGGCACCATTCCATTTCAAAATTACCATCAATTCATGGCTTTGTGTGACAGTAGCTCAGTAGAGGATAAGGCCAAATTATCAGAGTTCTATTTACCCAACTTGGCCCTTTCTAACATGAACTTGTGGGACCCCAATGCTGCAGTGGGAGATGTGCAACTTATGGCCATGGCCTCTTGGTTAAATCATGAGGAGAAAAGGGCATCAGAGATTCAAAATATCATGAACATGGAGTTAAGTGAGCCACTTATGATCAGAGAAAAGGCGGAGGATCCCTCAGCCTCAATATATGCCCACCAGCACTTGGCCAATAATCCTTAGGCTCTACCATATTACATTGAACGACAAGCTCAAGCGATTGCTCATTTTGAAGACATGGAAAGACTGTTGGGGGATAACGACATTCATGCTTGCACAAGAAGGTGGAACACACTGTCCCACAGTCTGAAGATAAGAGAATATCACTCCCCAACAAGGATGAGGGAGGTCTTGGCAAGAGTACCCCTCTATAAACAGTCAATGCAAAATTTGCAGGACAACTAGATCGGCCTAAAGTATAGTCCTCCCTTGCTCTTAGGAGTGCTGGAAGGAGTCAAAGAAGAAGAGGAACACAGGCAGTGGGAGGAAGTAGAAAGAAAAGCAAGATTTCATGACAAGGAAGAAGACATCACCTCAGAAGCCTGGGATGTGAGAGAGGCAGTCAAAGCAATCAAGGATGATGAGCTGGATTAGTTTCTCAGAGGATGAGCAACCCATTTAGCAGGGGGGTGATGATGAGACCCAAAATTGGGTAACTTATTTGGCTCATTTTGCCTAATTGTTCTTCATCAATCCACCATTTTTCATAGTTTATGCATGCTTTTGAGTATATTTATGTTAATTGAACGAATGAGAATAGTCACTTGACCAAGAAGTTTAACACGTGGTTAATGCAGATTTTTGGGCAACTTTTGGACCAAGGCCAAGCATTTATGAGCCAGATGATAGCCAAGCACGAGGGAACAAGGGTGAGGATTCGTAGGAAGGGTGTCTCCTGCACTAAATGGCCCCTTCCTCAAATTCTCTACCATCAACTCGGAGTTCAGCAGGCCACCAAAAATGATTCCCAAGGGCAGCCGAGCAGTTTTGTGTAAAGTGACTGATCACTGGCAGTTTGAGTAGCCGAGCCCCTTGATTTAAGGAGGGTTATTGGAGGCCCTCATAGTGTATAAGAAGGAAGACTTCCAGCCTTCGTAGGTTACTTTTTGAACATTTTTTTTTGCACTCTAGTGTTGCTCTATTTTTTTCCCATTTGTGGAGATTTTGTTGTAAACAGTTCTGTGACATGGTTGTTTTCTGAATAATGGAGATCAGTTCCATTTTGATTTATTTCTAAGCTTCTTCTTAGGAGCCTATAGCTCTTGGGTTTGGGCCCAACCCAAGTGCCAGGACCTCCTATGTGTACTGTTATATGTTTTTTTGTTGCCTTTAATTAATTTCTGCTAGTAGGTTACAATCTTTTTCGGTTATTTAGTTCATTTATTATTATTAAAATATATTTTCATGTTTCAAGTGATTTAACAAGTTGGTAACAGAAAATATCTTCGAAAAAGGCCATCAAGCAACCCTCTATCTCACCTCTCCCTCCTTGGGACCATGAGTTGAGACCAAGGTGTCCTTGCTGCCATAAAAACATTGTTTTTACTTCTTCATGCAATTTCTAGTGTTAGATTCTTAGTTACAAAAGTTGGTACCAGTTGTGATTACATGCTTAGATCCATTCTTTCTTGGTTTCCATATTTTTTTTACATGATTTTCTGCCAATAAACTTATGTTCATCATGCTTATGGTTTCTAGGTCAAATTAGGTCAAAATAGCTAGATCTTTGGTTTTCTTAGTCTTTGTTGGTTAGTTTTGGAAAATAACGTGCAGAGCACCTGTGATACCTCCTCCCCTACACTTACCCCATCAATGCAACCTGCTTCGTCCTCTAACTCAGATTCTTGCCTCTCATTTTCCACATTCCCTCACCTTGACCTAATTTCTACATTCTTGTGCATCATTGCTCCCTCCATCCTCGAACAAATCCAATCACCTTAATCGCTCCTTAGCCTCATTCACCAGGTCATATACCCCTTAGCATCCTTATCCAACCTCCATTTCCACTTTCCCACCATTTGTCCACCATCAGCCCTTCAAAATTCCCTTTCGGAACATCCTGTAGAAGCTACAGTACATCTTGTAGAACCCCTGTAGACTTCTTGTAGAAGCTCACCAAAGCGGTTTCTTGAGATCCAATCACTATGAAACTCTCTAGAAGGGTGTTAGGGACCCCTTAGGCTCTCTTCTCACCTTCCCAACCTCTTGCAAGCATTTCCTTTCGCCAATCCACCTCTTCACAGTCAAAAACAGTTAAAGCACATGAATAATAATTCTGCCAACTTACTCAAAAATACAAAAAGATGTTTCTTTTCAGATTTCACTTCAGAAGTAGCTTAGACACATGCACTTAACCTTCCAAAGAATCAATGGCATCTTTTTCAGTAGCTTTCATCATTTTTCTTGCATTAGTAGGGCTAGTTGGTAAAACTAGGGTTTACTAAGGTTTGCATTTCCATTCAGCTTTTTAGTTTCTTTTTGCAAGTAGATTAACCTCCTTTGAGTTAGCTTTCATCCATCGGTTAAAAGATTCTTCTAATAGCTCACAGAAGTTGGATTAAGCTCCTAGCAGACTTGTGCCAGCTGATCAAGTGACAGTCGCGGCAAGAGCTAGTACTTGTGCATATAGCACCGTCGCTTCCAAGTTTGTTACGAACTACCAAGTTGATAAAAGTAAAGAAGGGAGTCCCAGGAATTGTAGCATTATTACTGCAATACTAGAGCCCACCAATCCTCTTGAAAAGCATTAGAGAGATCAATCAGTTATTTGAGGAGAAAGGAGTGGCTCCAATGTCCCAATACTGGGGCTAGTGATGTACAATGTAAATATGAGTCTTGGAACGTTTGCTTAATTACATAAGCCTTTTCAGGCCAACACATTTTCATGCATGACTTATGAATTTTTGTAAGACTATTATGTGAACATTTGTATTTCATGTTTGCTTTCACATCTACTAAGATAGTTGAACTAATTCGGTTATTTTAGTGCTCATCTTGTTGGGAATGTGTTGTAATGGTTTCCATTGTTGTCTTATCTTTCTAGAATATTCTGTGGGATACTAGACAAACCTTTCCTTGCTTACTAGTTATATCGACCGTCACATCTGATGTGGACTATTTTGCGGGATGTTAGATGGATCTTCCCTTGTTCATTTATTATAATGATTGTCACATCCTTTGTGGACTACTTCATTGGATGTTGGACAGACAATTCGAGTTCATATGTGTCTCTTCCTGGGTGGTACTATTACCTCTCACTTAGAGGCTCACTTTTCTGCCCCCTTTTGTAGTAAGAGAACCCAGGCACAATTGTGTTGCACACTCACCATACACACTCACCTTGTTGTTTGAAGACACCAATGCATCACTCTCATGTGTTGACAGTTAGAGCCAAGGTAGACCTTTAAGGATTTGACAACTGGGACTTTATAGCGGATGGGACTCCTACGCCAAATGGTGTGAGGTCTAATTGGGACTTCATATCAGGGAGATCTCCTTGGTTGACGGATTTTCACCACCGTCAACAAAATGGTGCTAGAAGGAGGGCTAGATGACAGGTTATGCCCATTGAGTCTAGTTTGAATCTCTTATTTAAAATGGCTCTTCCCCAAATGATAATCCCAAGATGTTTTTCCAAAGAGATTAATTGTACCATCCCTGCAGAAGTTATTCATGATCTGTCCGAATGTAAGTTCGATGGTGAGGGTGAATCAACTTTTCATGAACATCTGTTTCAAGTTATCCATCTTTTTCTTTTTCACAACATATGTTCCAAAGATGTCATTGCTAGATTACTCACCCTCACATTCGAAGGTCGTGTTAGTCAATGGTGTCATACATTACTCATTGCTTCTATCCATTCATTCGGTCATCTTGCCAAGATGCTTCATAAAGCTTTCGATAAGTATAACCACCAATATGTTTGTGAAAGAATTATTTGTTTAAGAATGAAGCTTGATGAATCAATTGAGGATTTTTTTGATATGTTCCTTCACCTTTGTTGCGAAATTCCTGAACAAAATTGAATTGGTATTTCTTGAAACAAGAGTTTGAGCACTTTGTTCACGTATCCTTATACGGTGAGCCTGAACCTCCTGTTTTCCCTTCTTCCCCAACTCTTGTGAATCATGAGGCACCTCAAATTTCAAAGGAGGAGCTTACTACCCCTTTTGTTCCTTGTCCTCCTCCCTTTTTGGTCCCGATGAGGGTGCCTCCTTGCAGTGATTGCAAAATTGGGAAATCTATGAATCAAATATCTAGTCCAACTTCTCATTCTTCTTCCGCTTCAATGGAGGAAATTCCAAAATGGATCATGAAGCCTATATTGAAGACTCGCTCCTCCATTCTGTAAGAGGATGTCATCGTTCATGATTCTAATCTCAAGGTTGTTCCAAATTTCTGTTATCCTTTATCCTATTCACATCCTGACTCTTTGTACCATGACTCGCTTGATCAATCTCCTCCATCAATTGGTTCTTCACATTCTCTTTATTCTCAAGCTGCTGACCCAAATTGGACTTAGGTACAAAGCAGCCACATTATGTAGGTAGGGGAGCAAAAAGGTGAGGACACTTTCAATTTTTCCTCTTCTTCAGAATGTTCCATGTCAAGATATTGCATTTCCATTCTTGAATGATTCTCAATCTGCTAATCACAGTGGAAAATCCAATAAAATCAATTATTTCAATCAACCCCCTACCTTGGGCAGTAATCATTCCAATGATGATAACTCTATTGATGTATGTCGTGATGAATGCCCAAGCACATCATATGATATTACAGTTTCTCATGAAGATTTTAATTTAGATCCAGAATCTGGTTCGATTAAAGAAGAGGTTCATATCGAAACTTCCCCTTCACCTCACTTTCCCTTGTGTCCTACCATTGGCAACACATATGCATGCGACGAAGATGCTTCATGCTCTTCAGTTTCTTCATCTAATGATTTATGCCCTCGATTGACACAAGGTGGTGAGGTTGCCCATGATGAAATTGAAAATAATCAAATCATAGAGAACTCTTCCCACCCTTCATCATCTCTTGTTTTTCATGAAGACAACCCTTCAAATCAATTTACTCATGAGATCTCACCAATTCATTTATCTTTGAATGTGCTATCAGAAGAGCCTCTCCAATTTAGTAATATGATTGTTGAATTTGAAAAGTCCGGTGAGACCTGTGACAGAGATGGCTGCCATCCGGTGAGTATTTTTGAAATCAGCAATAACAGTTATCCTCAAACCATGTGTGATTTGGTTCAAGCTTCAAAATGAGATTCTACAATCCTGGAAATTTCTGGAACCTACTAGGGATTCGAGGCACTTTAACTTTGGTTGATGGTTATGTCAAGGTCTCACGACTCTAGTAAATCCCCCAAACTAAATCAGATCTGGTTTCTCTTTGCACAATCTGTCTGTCTGCATGGTTTCACTCGATATGGATTCCTGGGTGAAAAATGTTTGGTATTCTCTGTGTGACCATTTAATTTTTCAATATTCTACTTATGATCAAATTCAAGAATATGTTGCAGTTCATTTGTCTTCATGCAAATCTCTCACATCAAACCCGGGTTGGGAATGTGCATCTCTCATAAAGTCATGGAATTGCGAAGTTTATTATCTCAAGGACTATCTTTGCCTAAAGGAATCATACTTATCAAATTTTTCCCTTAATGGTCACCTCCTCGGTCTTCTTGCAAATTTTTTATTCAAATTTTTCCTCTCATCACACCAAAAATCTTCTTGAGTGACAATGAATGCACAAGTTGATACACGAATCAAGTTCCTCTCCATTCACCATGTCTCAACTAGTTTCATGCATTCTTGGTGCTAGCATCCTTCTTAAACTCTTTTTATGACTACGATGCTTGTACAATTGTCACCATTTGCAAGAAGGTGGTCTTTCATGTTTGGCTCACAAGGAACTTGGTTTGATTGTTCAGAGCATTTGCGAGACTGCTCGAATTGATTTTTCTTTGTTTATTGCAAACTGGGAATATGATGATTCAATTAGCTCATCTAATCATTTCTCTGTCTTGGTTGACTGTCATTTAGCTTATCAATTTTCCATCAACACACCCAATGACAGTTATTCCGCCCCCGTTGATCTTCATTGCCCAACATCTCTCTATTCATATTTTTGTCAAGAAGGTGAGGCACTTTAGCCTTCGTTGATGGTTATGGTAGGTCCTCACTGCCTTGACATGACTATCGAGTATGATCATATCTATTTTCCCTTACAAGATTCTAGCATAATCCCATGCTTTTAATTGAAAACTCATCTTTTCGGGGTTTTCAAGAGGGTCATCATGAATTTTACGATCCCATCGTTCAATGGTTGTAACAATCTTACCTGGCAAGATCTGTAGCAAACATAAAGTTCCAATCTTTTCCAATGCTTGCTAAGGAACTCATTGTAGATGAAGACACATCCGCAAGGATTTTTGAGGTTTGTTGAAAAATGGTATTCATTGAAAAGGTAAGCATGTGGATTAGATGAAAGTAGTGGATGTGACCCACCTTTCTTCCTAAAGGCAATATCGTCCCTTTCTTGTGCAAGTTCTTCAAGTTTTTGTATATTTTGTTGCACATTACTTTTATCTATTTTAATCATTCATATCTTTGTGGATGCAGGTCAGGAATGACTATGATGGCTTCACTGGAAATTTCATTATACGTGATCCCGACCTCCTAGCTGATAGGTTAGGAGTAGGATTAGTTGTGTCATAGTTTTCCCTTTCTTTCACTCATTCTGCAATCATTCTATGTAGTTTGTCCTGATTTTCTTATTCTGGTTCTACGTCATGTTTTCTTTAGTCATTTTGTTCTCTTGTCTTCCGATTTTATTTCTTGATTATGTGTAGCCGAACTATAAAGAGTCTTGTGACACTTCAGCATTTGGCTAGCCATCTATCTATCTTCCTTTTGTTGGTTACACCTTTTGGCCGATGAAGTTCTGATAGAAAACGCGATCTATCCATAAGGAGAGTTTTGGTCCAACCATGAACCCATGTCAGCTAGTCCAGAAACCTCATGCCTATACTCAGTTTTTCTGATTTGGTGTTCTCAAGATTATCCAATTATTAGAAATGGAGAAGGGGGAAATCTAAACGTGAAAACATAAATTAGAGGCCTTTATATGCTTCTCTGAAGGATTAACCTCTCCCGCTCTCAATAATTCGAGATCCCTCTTCCACCCAAAAATAAATAAGTGTTGATGCACAGTTATATTTAAATAAAAAAATAAAGGTGAAAGAAGAGAAAGGATTCCTGCACAGAGAGGTGGAGCAAGCAACTCTGTCGGGGTATTGTCCAGGCTCGTTGGTAGTGGAGCAATGTTTGTGTTCTTGCATGAATCTATCGGGAAGTTGTCCAGGCCTGCTGGCAGTGGAGCAACACCAGAGATGAAAAACTATACTCCGCAAATATTAAGCTTGCGAACTAAACTACCCTTCCCAATCTGAAACATTGTGGTTATGTTGAATCTTATGTTATGTTCAACTGAGAAGGTATAGATGGGACTGTGTCTGCCCATGGGGTAAGTGGGGAAGCCAAAGTAATATGCACAATGAATCAATACTCATTGAATGACCAGGGCCCTGCACAAAAGAAACTAACCAAGACAAAGAAGGTGGAATTCAACCAACGTGTCATCAAGTGTTGTAGTGGCTACAACACCCTCCAAAATTTTGGCTTGCACTCAAATTTCAAAGCCTTCCTCGGTCTTTCCGTTGATTGTTATAAACACTTAAGCTCCTTTCATGAGCTTTCCTAGAGTCCTTTCACCCCTTTTCCTTATTGGATAAATTGTCATCTTTTGGCATGTTTAACTGTTTGTCCATGCTTGTGGACCTTTTTCTAGTGGTTTCGAAGGTTGGGATTTGTGTATACCAGTTTTCCTAGCTATGTAAACATTCATCACACTCATACACAAAGTTTTGAGCATTATCGCACAAGTGTCGTCGTGGTCTTCCTAAAATATATCTCAAGTGTCACACTTGTCACTTGTTTCTATGAGATAGTCACATAGATGGTTATGCTTTGTCTTATTCTTTCAGTGCCTATGTTGGTGTGTTGTCGAAGTATGCTAAGTGTGTGATCACAAGTTCAAGTTCTTCACGAGTTCATCTTCCTCCCACACTTAGCAATTTTTCATAATATCTTCCCGACCGGGCAACTCAGCTTTAGCGGACCCTAACTGAACTGCGCACTACATAGTCTTAGCCCTCAGTGATGTGACCTCGATTCCTAGTTGCGCAGTGCATAGTCACTGTCCCCCAAGGAAGTTGCACTGCAAAATTCTAGAGCTCAACAACTTCCCTTCACCCCCAGAATTGTGTAACAGTTCCTCCCAGTCTGAATTAAACTGCGCACTTCACACTTTTAGTCCTCAAGCTTCTCCCCTTACCTGCTGGAACCCCACAATGCGCAGAGAAACCCTCTTCCCTTGGCCTCCAAAACTGCACAGAAGTGTCCCCAGTGTCCTCCCTCAGCCGGAGCTCACTAACCTCAAGAAATGTGTAGATCTATTTTCCAAGTATCTCTACTACCTGATCCCCCTTGCCTCATGAAACTGTGCAGTTTGACCTCCCAAGGCCCCATCCCGCAGCCTCCACTACATGATTGAACTGCACAATTTTTTCCCTCAGTGGTCACTGTGCATTTTTTTCCCTCAGTGGTCACTGTGCAATTTTTTCCCTCAGTGGTCACTGTGCAATTTTTTCCCTCAGTGGGCACTACGCAATTTTTTCCCTTAGGGGTCACTACACAAAATTTTCCCTCAGTCCGGCATAAGTTGCACACTACACAATCTTAGTGATCAAGCTTGAACCCTGACTGCTTGAAATATGCAATCCTGACTCCCAGTAGCCACTGCACGATTTTTCTCATTAGTGAGGAATGTGCTCTGCACAGTCTCAGTGATCATCCTCTCTCCTTGTCACCCGAAATTGCGTAATGCGCAATAACTGGGCCCTCTCTCTCAGCCTGTCATCTGTCCTAGGCTCAGTTCATGGATAATAATGCATCATCTTAGACTAGGGAGTTTTTGGATTGATGTCGTCTCGTCATGAGTGAATTGTAGGAATAAGTACACTATCAAATCATGGCGAGATGATGAAGAAGAAGGAAGCATGCCTTAAGACTCACTTGTAGTTGGACAGACAAATGGACCTAACAAGAGCAAGCAAAATGAACACATATAATAACACATCTATCACTCATCAACAACAACGGCTTGACATTGCCACATCATCAAGCCAGTCCATGTCAGTAGTGTCATGTCAAGTCATGTCATGAGTTTTCATATGCCATATCACTATTGTGGGTTGTGTATATTGTAAATCAAATATATTGTAAAGTGGAAGTCCAATGGACACACATGAATATGAAGAGTCATGTATGTTGAAAAGTAATAGGAAGTTGAATAGTCATGAAGGTAGTTAAAGAGTCACAAGGGGTAAGCATCACCCCTTGGTTATATATACCCCCCTCATTGTATGAACAAGGGACTTTTCAACTTGGCTCCTCCCGAAAATCATTAGAGAGATTAGTTAGTTATTTTAGGAGCAAGGAGTGGCTTCAATGTCCCACTACTGGAGCTAGTGATGTACAATGTAAATATGTGCCTTGGAACTTTTGCTTAGTTATATAAGCCTTTTAAGGCCAACACATTTTCATGCATGACTTATGAATGTTTGTAAGACTATTCCGTGAACGTTTTTATTTCATGTTTTCTTTCACATGTACTAAGATAGTTGAGCTAATTCGATTATTTTAGTTCTCATCTTGTTGGGAATGTGTTGTAATGGTTTCCACTATTGTCTCATCCTTCTGGACTATTCTGTGGGATACTAGACAGACCTTTCCTTGCTTACCAGTTATAATGACCGTCACATCCATTGTGGACTATTCTGTTGGATGTTAGACGGATCTTCCCTTGTTCATTGATTTCAACAACTTTCGTATCCAATGTGGATGATTCCGCCTGATGTTGGAAAAGCCTTTCTAGTTCATGTGTGTCTCTTCCTGGGTGGTACTATTACCTCTCACTTAGAGGCTCACTTTTCTCCCCCTTTTGCAATAAGAGAACCTAGACACAGTTGCGTTTCACACTCACTAGGCACACTCACCTTGTTGTTCGAAGACACCAATGCATCACTCTCATGTGCTGACAGCTAGAGCTAAGGCATATCTTTGAGGATTTGAAAACCATACCTTTATACAAAATTAGACTCCTACACCAAATGGTGTGAGGTCTAATTGGGACTTCATATCGGGGAGATCCCCTTGGTTGAAAAATTTCCATCACCGTCAACAAAAGGACAAATGGGAAACCGTTTGTTGGTTCAAGGTGCACTCATCTGCTCAAGGATGGTGTAGTTCTTCAAATCAAAGGAGTGCTCCCAAGAGGAAGACTTGTTTTTATTGGGTGCAGTTAGGAACAACAAAGGGGAATGATGCTTGGGAGTGTGCTATGTGCTCTTGAAGGGTGCAAGGTGCACTTTGGAACAAGGAGGAAGTCTGACTAAGGCTTAAGAGTGTGCTTTCATGCTCTCCTAGTCTTAGTGGGCTAGCTTGTGCAACCAAAATTTGTCAAAGTCTGAAAGGTAAAAAGAGGGGCAAAAACAATGAGTTTAGACATGAAATCAAGTGTTACACTTTCCAACTGATCAATAAAACTTAGACAATATTGAATAATGAGTAATACACATCAAAATTCCAATTTACAGACACTCCCCAAGTACAATGAATAAAGTTTGTGCGTCTACGACCAAAAGTGTCGTTTTACAACAAACAAAGGTATTATGACCATGAAGTGCACTAAAGATGTTCTAAACAATGCAACGACACCTAGGAATGACTAAGAACACTTGAAACATGTGGGATGAATTCAAATGACACTTGACGACAAAAGTGACACAGCATATGACGGTTTGGTAGGCTCCAAAATTTGGATGTAGTGAAGTTTTGGAGGGTATTGTAGCAGCGACAACAAAAGCTTAAAAGGGGAACTAGAAACAACAATAGTAAGTTACCCTTTAAATGTTTCAATTGTGGCATAATGGGTCATTATGCTAAGAGATGTCCTTTTGTGGAAAATAAAAGCTTCCACAAGAAAAATATTTATTCTAAAGAAGACAACATTTTTTCTAATGAGAGTGATATAGAAGAAAGGGAAGAAAGAGAAGTTATCTCCATAACTCAAGAAACCCAAAATAATTATCATGATGTCAATTTTTTTGAAGGGGTTATTAGTTCTGATGAAGAAACAAAACAATTAAACATGAAAATATATTATTTTTGGGGACTCAAAAATGATATAGAATCTGAACAGGAACATGGAGATCTTAAAGAAAAAATGAAGAATAATGAAAGGGAAAATGTCAAGCTTAGAAACAAAAATAGAGAATTGAAAGGCCTACTTGAAAAAAATTATGAAGAAAATATCTCTTTAAATATCCAACTTGAATAATCTAGAAGATTTGAAGAAGTAATAATGATTGGGATGATGAAGAAAGAAGAAGATTGTAAGAAGCTTGAAAAGGAAGTTGTGTCATTTAGGGTTGAAGTTGACAAGCTCAATAAGAACTTGAAGAGCTCGCAAGTGTTGGATAAAATTATGAGTTGTTAAATATTATTGTGCAATAGCTATATAGGTGCATCTTCAAGAAAAAAAGGACACAAGTTCCAAGCCGCTGAAGGAAGAAATAGAAAAAGAACTCAGAAGTGTTGTCGATCACAAAGAAGACATCAATGACATCAAGGACAAATATCAACAATGGATTGAACCTCCTACAAGGAAAAACAATTTTAGAATATCATCATGTCAATCCTACTTTCCTAGGCATGTAACTATTTTTCTTGGCAATTTTTACTCTTGTGGAAATTTCAAGCATAAAGCAATTCATTGTAAAATCAATACAAGATTCAACTATGCAAGAAGTAGGAATGATTATGGATATGCAAGAAATGACCATAGATTATGAAATTTTCATGGATCTACTAAGATAAACTACAATCCATTTGAACCATTGATGAATCAAAACATTGTATGTTTAAGTGCAATAATCTTGGTCACAAGGCATAAGATTGTGGGTTTATTGATATATGCTCCAATCATAAAGACAAAGAAATCATCTATGATATGGGAAAAGAAAACAAAGGAATATAGCAACCTATCACTGATTGTTGAAGATAAAGAAGTTGAATGGTACATAGGTAGTGGGTGCTCAACACACATGATTCGAGATTAGACAAAGATTATCAATTTAAAAGTAAAAAGGTGGTAGTGTTGCATTTGGAAATAACTCTTCTATCAAGATACTTGGAAACGGTGTAGTAAATATTGGAAGTGAACACGTAAAAGCAATAAATGTTTTTCTTGTTGAGGATTTGAAGCACAATCTTCTCAGTTTTAGTGAAATGTGTGATCAATGGTACGATCTCTTGTTTAATTCCTGGAAATGTGAAAGAAGAGAAGAAGACTTGAGAATATTGGTTAAAACAACTACAAGGAAACCAAACAACATATACATCCTAGATCAAGAAAATAAAAAGAAGATTGCAGCTGTGAAAAAGAGCTTTAGGATAGAGGAAAAGGATAAGAAGACAGAAGTGGTGTTGAGTGTCATGTGATCAAGGGGAGAAACCCCACGGAAACAAGCCACCCTTTGCCATTGATGTCAAAGGGGGAGAGAAAGGAAGCGTGATAACAAGGGGAGCATGATGACAAGGATAGCATGAGTATTGACATCAATGATAAAGGCGAAGATTGTTGGAAGAAATTTGCAAATGATGTCCAAGGGTGAATGGACCATTGATGAGTTGGAAGAAACCCCTCTATTTGTTTGTTAATATACGTGCAAAAGGCCATGAATTTGGATGCAATACCATCGCCATTTGGTTTCCCTCATCGCGTCATTTCATTTGATTGGTTGCTCCTCGTGGGTCCTCTTGGTTGGAGAGATATTCAAGTTTGAAATTTGGTCAAAATCTTCCCCAAATTGAATGGGTTGGTCCCCACATGAAATGCATAATCGAAACAGGTTCAATATGCTCTATTAAATAATTGAGAATTCATATTCCATTACAAAAAATTTAGTCTTCATATTTAAGATTAATTAATATTCAACCAACTTCTAGTCGACTCTTGTAATAGACATATTTTTGAAAGGAATTTTTTTTTTATGTTTTTAGGTTTAGGTTAGCCCAAAAATAGGCCTCCCTCCAAAAGTATAAATAACCTAGTCGAGGAAATTCAAAGCAATATTTTCTTCCATGGCATATGTTTAAGGAAGTAATACACTCTGAACTTGTTGGAGTAGACTGAGGCTAAAAGAAGGTGAAATTGGGTGGTATGAAGAGCATATACCAAGGGTGAAGAGTCAAGTTTGTTCCTAAACATTAGCAGCAGATCGAGTTATTTTTTGTGCAAGTTTTTCTAAGGAATTTTGGTTACAGTTCAAGCTAATAGAAGATGAATTTTGTGCTAATTTTGTTGGAGGAAAAGTTATGTCTTGGAGCAAACGTGAACGCCCTTAAAACCAGCCTTGCTTCAGGTCTGAAATTAGCCCCTTGTTGCAGGCCGAAGCCACCAATGTTGTATAGCACAGGGGCTGATTTGAAGAAGATGATTTGAGGATGAAAAGGGGTCGAACTAAAGAGTTTTGAGTTCGCTAAGGAAGACATTTGAGAAACACATGAGAAAGGGATTACAGTGACAGATGCATTATGCTAGTATCAACAGAGTATCGATGACATAATGAAGGCTAATTTGAAGCAAATTTGGACAAGTAGAAGAGGTCATATTTGAGGTCCAAGTTGGAGCTTTCACCTTAGCAGTTTGTAGCCTCCTTCCTGTTGGTGAAGAAAATCCAAAGGGAGTTGATGCTCCCTGTCATTTGCAGCTAACAAAATCTTAGGGGATTGTAGCCTCCTTTTAGTTGGGGCTCATATATTTTGGAGAGTGTTATATCCTCATGTATATGTAATTGATTATGGTTTTATCAATTTATTCTCATTATTTAGTTTCCATGTATATTTGATGCACTCTTGATAATGATCACTTGCATACTAGTTTATTGACTTCTAATAACGTAAAAATTCTAAAGGTGCTCAATATTGATTCACCCCCCTCTCAATATTGCTAATATTTCCAACAATTTTTGTTGGAATTTTCAAAGTGTTAGTGTCAGTACCTGCATACTTCCATCACTGATCAAAATTCCTCTTTTATATCATATTAGTGTCCCATTTGAAATTTTTATCATTCCACCTAGGTCATCATGCAAAAATTTACTCAGTGATGGTAGCCCAAAATCAAAAATCAAAAACCCTCTCAAAAATTTGTATTTGTTGACCCACGTTCATGTGTCTTGTTGAGCATCCATTGACTATAAATGCTCATTTTATCATGTTTTATATCAGTCAATTCCACCTAAAGTTCAGCGATTCAACGTTCCATTAGGTCACCTAGGTTTCATTTTCCCAAAGTCCAATAAATCACCATCTCACTGCATAAGGTCAACAAAGTATGAGAGTGAAGCAAATAATATCCCTTTTTCAGTTAAATATGGGTTTACAAGTATGTAACCATGGTTACTGAAGTCCCAAATTTGATTCAAGAAAGGAATTTATTCAAATTTGTAAATTTTTACTTCAAAATAGATGTAATAATTTTTATTTCATTTATGTAATTTTATGTCTATTACATGTAATAAGTCACCATTTTAGTTGTCCACTCAATTCCATTTCCAATAGCATCCAAACAAAGGTCAAAATGAAGATTGCCAAAGCATCATCCACCTGTCAAAGGAAAAAAGGTCAGAAAATCAAAAAGCATTAGTGTGAAAATTTGAAAAGTGACATGAAACATTAGAAAATGGGTTTTCAAATCACAATCAAAACCCATTCAAGTATAAAAGCCCTCAAAGACATCTATGCAAAAGTAATTTGCACTCCTACACCTTCAAAACCTCCTTAGCAAAAGAGAATTTTCGAATTTTAGGCGAAATTGGGTAAAACAGGGGCAGAGGGCATGTTTTGAAAGCAAAGGGCACGTTTAGAAACTGGAGGTCACGTTCAGAATTGGTGTTGCACATTTGCAAGGAAACTCAGTGTATTTTTTAAGGGTGTTGCACGCCTGTAAGGAGAGGGCATGTTTGACCATTGTGTTGCGCCTTTGCCCAAGAACAACCAGAAATTGCCCAAAACACACTACATTTCTCCAAACATCAATATTTTCCACCAAGGTGCTCCAACAAGCAAGTAGGTTAAAATTACATTGTTCCTCTCCTTCACAATTGTTTTATATGGTGTTTCATTCTATTTTAGAGTCATAATAAGTTTAAAACCCTAGTAACCTAATTCCACTCCTAAAACTCATTTTCTAGCATCCCACTACCATTTCTATATTTCATAACTACCCCTCTCACCTCCCCATTTCCATCTCCTAAATTTCCTTACATCCTTCCATACTCCTAACACCTACATTCCATTTCATTATTTACCTAGGGTTTGACTCCAATAACCCATGGTTGAAGAAGAGAACAGAGGTCAGAATGAGGAAGAAAGATAGGAGAGGAGGCTATCTAAGAAAGGAGGGATAATTATTAGACATGAGCCAACCAACAGCAGAGAACTCATGGCATCTCCCATCACTATGACAAGTTTTAAGTATGTGGGCTATTTTGAGTTTTGTGAAAAAGTGGAAAGGATCCAGCATCATCTTGTGTTGACCAGATTATTCATCACCAACCTCCATGACAGCCAGGTAACCCTTGTTGGTGTCACCTTCACTATATCTCCTACTATCATAGTAGATGCCTTAGGGATCCCAAATATTGGGGAAAAATGGTTTAAACAAGGAGAATTGGGGCATTTTTATTATGAGCCATATCTTAAACCAAGATATAAGAATGAGAGAAAGAGGATTTTTCCTTTATCTTACCTCCTATATAGATATATTCCCATGATGAAAATAATCATGAAGTACTTCACATGTGAGGGTAGGTTTTCTAGGCTCTATTCCTATCATATTTGGCTACTCATGCCTTTTACAAGAGTCAAAATGCTCAATCTGCCCTACTATCTTTACCTGGACATTGATAAGATGTCGTTCATTGCCAAAAGGAAAGATTAGGATCATCAAATGCAAAGTATCTTTCACCACTTCCTCATCAAGATGATAGTCTTACACCACCTTGATCAGCTTAACATTGCATGGGACACTTTCATATCCAATGAGATTTTCACAGTCCCACCTATTCAGCATGGCCAAGAAGCACCTTCATCTTCTCATCAATCTACCTCCATTCCTCCACCTTATCCCATACATCATACATCTTCATCTGATGAGTCAGTCACACCATCACCTTCATCATCATCATCTCATGAGACTATTCATTCACATGGTAGAGATGAAGATAGTAAGCAAGAACACATTGAGCATGGTGAGAGCAGCAAGCCTAAAGGGGTTGGTATAGTTACCTTGACACATACCTATCAGAGAGGGCATAGGCAAGTGTTTTCCCCAAAGATTGTGGGAGGGGCATTACCTTCTTCATTGGAGAAGCAGGTACAGAAGGGTAAGGAAAAGGTTATAGACGCAAAGATCCAACAGCAGGAGGAAGACCTCCATGAGACAGAGCATTATTTTTAGTTAGTTGACCCAAATGAACATGATGACAGTGAAAAAAAAACCGTTTTCATCAAGGAGAATAATTCACTCATAGGAGAGCTCTAGGTCAACTTGCAAAAGTTCAAATACATTATCTCATACTATGAGCAGGCGAATAGGCAATTTGAGGTAAAAAATGAGCTCATAGAGATTCAGCTCATCATAGCAAAGAGAGAGGTTGAAAAGGCTAAGGCCTTACTTGATGAGGCACATGGACAATATGGTGAACATCTTGATGAACATGTGTCAAGAAGAAGGCCAAGGACTAGAGGCCTAAAGAGAGCTTTGGAGCTAGAAAAGCAAAGGGAGGTAGAATTAGCCAATGAGCTCACCCTAAATGAGCAATTCACCAAAATGGTGAATGAGAACTAGGAACATTGGCTCGAGAGGGTGAACACCCATCTGGAGGGCCTCTTAGACAACACCAAAAGGGATATTGATATTCAGAGAAGGATGGATACGTACTATGCCATGAGAAACAAAATTGCAAGAGCCAAGCTCAAAAGAGCTCATGCAAAAATTGAAGCCTTGACCAAGCAAGAGGAGAAAAGAAGGCTAGATATGCTTGCCGAGGCATCACTTCATGCCTCAAACATATGATCAGACATAAGCCCACCAATTTTGACAGTTTTTCAACAAATTTTGGCTAGTTATGATTAACTATGTTTTTTAAAGCATTTTCAACACAGTCAAAATGTCAAACACACAACACCTAGGGTGTTGCGCTCTTTTTTGAGGAATTTGATGGACAAAAGGCAAAAATTTTTGGATTTAGAGTGATGAGGACATGCACCCTACGCATTTTCTAAGCATTTGGAGGAAAATTAGTTAGCCAAAAGGATCAAAAACCACCAAAAAACCACCTTTCTACCTTTTTTTTGGCTTGGGCGCTACACGTTTACCAGTCTTGGGATATTGATATTTTGACAAGGAAAATGAGCTCCAAATTGAAAAATAAAGGCATATCTGGAAAGTAGACTCGAAGGGCTTTCCAACGAGCTATCTTGGAGCAAATTTGAACACCAGGAAGGCACCCAAAAGTAGCCTTGAAGTCGGAGGGCGCGTTTGACATTGTGAGGGCGCGTTTGACAATCTTCTCCAATTTTCACTGTTTCTCTCCAAATTGACTTTCACCTATGGTAAATTGATCTTTTACTGATGTAATTGATGAAGATGATGTAATTATTATGTTTTTTACTGTTATCTAGGGTAAATACATTAGTCAAATGGTCTACATGACTTGTAATGAATCAATTTGCTTAAGTTAGGGATGAGTCACTTTGACTACCCTATACTCTAGCTATTAGTTCAGCCTTTCTTTCAACTTCTCCTCCTCTCATGGATTCGACCCCTAAGGCTAGGATGAGTTGGTTTGAGGCCTATAGTATGTATTTTCTTAGTCATTTTATAGGTTGGACTCTCTTGGATGTTGTAATAGCTTTCATACTTTGGCATGGAATATATTGGATGAAGTTGCAACTATTTTGGTGGGATTCTTGTGGCATGGTATTTTGATCTTTTTTATTCTTCAGTTTCATACATGTGAATGTTTTGTTCCTTTCATGATCCTTTTCACTCTAATTAAGTTTTATTTTCAAGGTGTGATAAGAAGAATTCATCTTTGTATTCTTTGTTATGGGAAAATCATCATAGATTGTTTCATTTCTCCAGTTTATATTTTTAGCATCTCACTATTCTAAACCATCTCATCACTATACTACTAAGTTTAAAGTACCTTGACTACCTTGCCCCATCAGATGTCTGCAATTCAGATTCACTTTTCCCTGACCTAGTTCATTCTCTGACCTAATTCACTCATCCTTTTGACTACCCAACCAAAATCAAATCAAACAACCCTCTACACTTTACATCTAGCCTAAATCCCTAATTTATCCAACCCTCTTTGTTGTGATCCTTTGGAGAGAGCCCTCTCCAGCTTGGTAGGGCTATCTACCAAGTCAAAAGACTGGTCCTTGGTTACCTCAGTTGAACTCTTCCTCAGCCTTGGAGATCCGGAGGAGTGATACCACAAAGTATATATTTGTATAAAAAATGCCAATTTCAACTCTAATTACCCCATTGGATGTTAATTTAATGATTGTAGAGATAACATATTTGTGTCCCTTACCATACTTGTCCTTTCCTCAAGAAATGTGTTTGCACTATTCACAAATTTCTAGAAAATTTAGTTGAGACACATCTCCTTACCCATAAGGTTCAATACATTTATTCATTCATCTTTGATTCCTTAAAGTAGAAGAATTTTGAGTGTATCCAAACTTAATTTTTGATGCTTAGCTCTCTTGACATTATTGTGATGTATTTCTAGGTATTCTTTAAGAGGTTCATCCTCCTTTTGTGACATTTTAAAGACTTATTCTCGCAAATCATGATTTACAAAATAAACTTTGTATTTATCAAGGAAAAATTGATACATATTATCAAAAGCTATGACACTATTTGTTCCTAATCCCATAACCATCACAAAGCTACATCTTTAGGAGTGATTGAAACAATTTTAGTTTTCAAGTATCATGAGGTTAATCATAACTACGACATAATATTTTAAATTCAAAGAGAAAGTTTTCAGGATATTATGTTCTCATACTATGAAGGTTGGGTAGTATTTATGGGGAAATATTTTTCATGTTGACATTTGTTGTTGGATCCTGAATAGAGAAATCAAATTCTTATTCAACATTTTCATCAACTACATGTCCTCATCCTTTTCTTATTCCACCTATCTCTCCTATTTCTTCATGCCCCTCAATTTCAACCATATCACTTACCATAGATTTTGTTGATGGAAGAGTGTATTCTAGTTATTCAATTGGATTGTCAATAAATGGTAGCTCTAATTCTTGATGGACTTTCTAATGGAATATCCATGACATTTCACAAATCGTATTGCTACCATAACAGGTTTCTTTGGGTATTTTGTGGGAAGTTGTAGGGGATCCAAATCAATTTAACCAAAAATTCGTAAAACCCCATTTATGGTCGGAAAGTCTTTTAAAATCCCTCGAGATCTAGTACAGGATAGGTTCTCAAGGCCAAAATAACATGTTATAGATATAAGTTATAACATGACTCTCCTTATGATGGTTCTAGAAAACAAGTTGGGAACCGAAGAAGATAGAGGTTCCATCTTAGAGGTAAGATGAGAGGGGAAATCAAGGAATCGGGAAGAACCAAAGAGGGAATTTAAGAATGACCCTGAAAAGGAACAATCATGTTCCAGTTCCATGAACCATTCACAGTCACTTTTCAAAATGGAAGGGAAGGTAAACATTAAGCCCTATCAATGTGAGATTGATGTTGAGAAGTTAAATAATTGGTTGTAACAATTACATGTTTATTTTAGTTTTCACCATATAAAGAAAGAACAGAAAAATTGTTTGCTCAACTAAAATTAGAGGGTCATGCCCTAACCTAGTGGGAAAGCCAAATGGAAACCCTGAGGTTGGAGGGAGATCCTCTAGTGACTAAGTGGGAGGATTTTCAAAAGTCTTATAAAGTCATAGTTTTACCCTATCAGGTATGTAGAGAACCGGTGGATCTTGTGGCATTACTTTAGGTAGAGATAGGGAAAAAGTGTACATGAGTATGCCATAAAATTTAGAAATATGGCCATAATGTTGGGTATCTCCCCAAAGAAACCAGAGATAATCCTAAAGTATTTTGGGGGTCTATACAACCATCTATGAAAGCAAGTGATGATGTTCAAACCCATGACAATGGACAAGACTTATGTATAGGCATAGTGCATAGAATACATAGGCTAGAAGAAAGTGAAATCAAGTGTGTCAAAGTAGAAGGAACACCATGAAGCTTATAATGAGGGGAAGAATAAGTGGAAAAGGGGGAAGGCAAAAATATAACAGCCACAACACACCAATGAAAACATACCAAAAACCACTACAACGACAGTAACATTGATGGTCATACAGAGGAGAAGCGTTGGAAGTTGCACCCATATCTCAACTTGAATAATGGAAAGAAATATGGTAAGAAGAAAAATTTCATGGCTACAAACTTGAGTAATCAGGTGGAAAATAGCTCAGACGTGGGTAAGAAGATTGTTTGTACATTAATGTAGAATGGGGTGAATGTGAGTAGCCTTCAACAACAGGAAGTGAAATAAATTACCAAGCTCTTCCATATCAAGATACATGTCAAGAAGATGAAAATCAATGCTCTATCCAACTCAGGATCATAGGAAAATATCATAGTCAAAGATATGGTAAAGGTATTAGAACTGAAGACTCGTGCCCATCCTAGCCTATGTCCATTGGGGTGGGTCAATAAGGAGGTAGAGACATAAATAACCAAACAATGCATAATCAAGTTTTATATCAATGTTGACTTTATTGATGAAGTAGAATTGGATGTATTTCTCCTAGATGTATGTGGTTTTATGTTTGGGAGCTCCATAAATTGATCAGATGCTCAAGTTTATGCTCAAAAATAAAAGTTTCATAATCTTGTTAAACTTAGCTTTAGATTGAAGATCTCGTCATTCATAATCCAACGATGTGAACAACACTCAAACCTGAGCTCGTATGCAGAAGTTAGAGTAATTCAAAGTTCAAGTTTGACTTGTCTACATGGCAGGATTGGATGACATGGCAAAGCCCTTCAGCGAATGAGGAGGCACCAAGTGGTAGGCTTCCATTGACCCCTGCATAATGTAAATTATAGTTTCAGGAAGAAAGGTGTTTGAAAATAGCCCCGGCGCAGACAGGTTCCGATGTGATCTAATCGTATATCGCAGGTGGACGAATATTACAGAATCAGCCCTCGGCGAAGCCCACTTGCGATGCGATTTATCACATATCGCAATCAGAGAAAATGGTTGTGTTGTGATATAGTTCCGACACTAATCATTGAATTTCGATTTGTGATAGACTTCCCAGATGCGATATTTTATATATTCCAGTTAATACTCCCGTTGGGTCCATTGATATCGCTATCACAACATCGTCGCTGTGTTAACAAGACATTCAGCCCGCCAAACTTCACCGATTGAGATTTACGATACAGATGGCAGGTTATGGCCCGTGGCACGGCGAAATATTCACTCGGTTAGCAGATTTTGGAGCAAAAATGGGGGTTTCTATCAGTTTTGGAGCAATTTGTGGAACAAATAGTGGGGGAACTGGGAGAAGTCATAACTTCTTCAGCTCTTATCCAAATTGGATGCAAAAAGAGGTTAGATAACCATTTTTTGAGCATTCTGAACTCATGGAGATAGGTTTCAGAGGCATTTGAGCATTGTAAACACACTTTTGTTGTAATTTTGAGCATAATAGAGAGGCCCAAGCATTGGAAGCTGGACCAAGGAGAAGTCACCCAGGAGGTGTGAACTCCTCATCAAATATTTGTGTTGTGTGTTGTATTTTGATGTTCTTTGTTCTTATTTTGTTGTTGTTCAGAGTATGTTTTATGTTAAATTGTTTATAACATTTACATAAGAAACTCTCATGGGAATTAGTTAATTAAGTAAACATGGTGAATCCTTAAGCACTTTATAAGAAAATGATAAGAATCTTGGGTTTTATTCTAAATGGGGAATTAGCATAGCATTACTAATCTACTCTATTTCAGATCAAGTTGGTATCAAAGCACTAGTTTTTGCTTACTAGATTTTCTTGTGCAAAGAAGGTGTATTGTTTGTTAGTTTTGTGTCATGCTAACAACGTTAAAACTCAAAAGAGGAGAAGGGAAGCTAGTTGAAAGCCCTGAAGTTGGGTCAAGGGGAAGAAGAGCAAGGTTGCCAAAATATCCAACACCAGTTCAGCCTCAAGTTGTAGTTGAGACTCAAGAGATAATGCCTCATGAAGGAGAACCTACAAACATGACAGAAGATGAGAAGACTTTCAGAAAGGCTTTCTTTGATATGACAGAGATGGTGAAGGTCCTCTACGAAGAGAGGAATAACAAATTTCAAGGAGAAAGTTCCAAACCTCCCAAAGGAGAAGGCTCTTCAGGAGGAGGTAATGGAAAAGTAGGTAATGGGAATGGATACAAGCCTCCACCCTCTCCACCATCTTCTTCATCTTCTACTTCACAAGAATTTTCACACTCTTCCACTAAAACAACCCTTACTCATACTCATCATCATTCTGCAAAAGGAACTAATAAATCACCTTTGCTAAAGCTTGATGTTAAATTCGAGTTGCCCATGTATAATGGTGAAGTGAAGGCAAAGAAGCTTGATAATTGGATTCTTCAGGTGGAGGTGTATTGTAGAATTCAAAACCTTCAAGAGGATGATATCAAAAGGCAGTTGGCTTCATTGAGAATGGAGGGTGCAACACTCATTTGGTGGGAAGAAAGGACTCAAGAAGAGATCAAAACATCGTAAGATCTCTATTACTTGGTATGATTTCATTTTTGCTATAAAAATACAATTATATGCTTTAGCCCATATGAAAAAAGCTATCATGAATTGGAAAATTTTCAAACAGTTAAAAGGTCAAAATGTGCAAGAGTATACTCAAGAGTTTAGGAGAAGAGCCCTTATGCTAGGAGTAGACTTGCAGTCACAAGATACTTTGTTGAAATATATAGGAGGTTTCCATAGCTATCTTTGACACACCATTCTTATGTTTAATCCCACGAATCTTAATGAGGTCTATGTTCAATCTACACACCTCGAAGCAAGAGGGAAAATTGTACAAGAAGAAGGTAAGAATAAGCCATTCCATAGTGGTGAAAAAGGAAAGAAATTTAAAGAAAAGCAGAAGAACAATGCTTTTGTTAAGAAAGAAGGGGAGAAACCCTCTAAAAATAATTGTTCCAAAGAGGGCCATGATGAAGCGCATTGCTGGAAGCTTCATCCTGAATTATGACCGAAGAAATTTAATAATAAAGGGAAACAGAAGACCAATGTTGTTGTACAACAAGATTGGGTTCTGACTCAGGTGATGAAACCAAGTTTTCAGCCACAGTCACTAAAGGAAAAGTCGTGGCAAAAGCAAGAAAAGAGGAAGTCGTGGCAAAAGCAAGAAAAGAGGAAGTCGTGGCAAGCACCAGCGCAATAAATAACTCCAACAATGTTCCAATGAGAAAAATAGAATTGAGTTGTTTCAAATCTGAGTTATTTCCAAACACACCTAGATTGATACGTTGTTTGGCAGTGGATCCCGGGCAAATTTAATTTCTACAAATTTGGTCAAGAAATTGAATTCGGAAACTGTGCCTCATCATAAACCGTATCTGTTGGATTGGATAACCAAGGATGCCAATATTTAGGCCACATGGAAATGTGTTTTTAGGTTTGAATTTACTGCCAATTTCGTTGATGAAGTCGAATTAGACGTAGTGCCGCTGGATATTTCTAAAATTGTGTTGGGAAGCCCGTATTTGTATGACAGTCATTTTCCATAGATTTGGGAAAAAATATCATTTGTTCACAGATGAAGTGGAGTATATTGTGAGAACCCATTGTAGGAAACTTAATCTGTCTTTGGCAAGCACAGGGCAAATGAAGTGACTGGTCAATTCCAGCAAGAGCCTTGTGCTCCTTATGATCAAGCAGAAGAATGACACAGAGCATGAATCCTTTGCAAGCTGTTATGTGAAGATGAAAGTTGAATTGGTTGATGTGGTCAATCAATATGGGGACATGTTTCAAGAACCAAAGGGATTGCCACCAAAAAGGGGAATTCAACACGAAATTTAGCTACAACAAGACTGTCCACTCCCAAACATCTGTATGTATCAAATGTCAATTCTAGAAAGTTTAGAAATTAAGAAAAAAGTCCAAGAATTGTTAGAAAAAGGTGTAATTCGTCCCTCTACTTCGCCATGTGCTTCACCAATTGTTTTGGTACCCAAGAACGATGGAACCTGGTGCATGTGTGTATATTATCAAGCTTTGAATAAAATTACCATAAAGAATCGATACCCACTGTCCAGAATAGATGATTTGCTAGATTAGTTGAAGAATGCAAAATATTTCACTAAATTAGACTTGAGAAGTGGATATCATCAAGTTAGAATAGTTGAGGAGGATATTTAGAAGATTGCTTTTAAAACCAAATAGGTATTGTTTGAGTGCCTGGTTATGCCTTTCGTCTTTGCAACACTCCAGCTACATTCATGAGAGTTATGAATGATGTTTTAAGACCCTTTCTTGATGAGTTTGTAATTGTCTATTTAGATGATATTTTGATATTCAATAAATCATGAGAAGAACATGTCAAGCATGTGAGGAAAGTGTTGGATGTCTTGAGAAAATAACAGTTATTTCTGAAGATGTCTAAATGTGAATTCGGGAAAACTTCCTTAGCATATTTGGTCCACATAGTTGGAGGAGGTGAGATGAAGATTGACCCCTCTAAAGTTTCGGTCAATGTGAATTGACCAATACCCAAATCAGTCACAAAAGTAAGGAGTTTTCTGGGAGCAGCACAATATTGGAGGAAGTTCGTTGCCAATTTCTCCTTCATAGCAGCTCCAATACATGCTTTGATGAGTCTAAAGGTTGTCTTCTAGTGGGGAGGCAAACAGAAAAAATCATTCGATGCTTTAAAACAAAATATCAGTTAAACCCCAATTTTAGCATTGCCGGATTTGAAACAACCATTTGAAATACAAACAAATGCAAGTGACTACGTCATGGGTGTAGTTCTTTTACAACATGGTAAGCCCATTTCATTTCATTCTGAGATTTTTAATGGTGATGTTATTAATTATCATACATATGATAAAGAGCTTTACGCATTAGTGCAAAGTGTGAAGAAATGGAAGCATTGCTTGATGGGAAAAGAAACCATTATTCACACTAATCATCAACCTTTGCAATATTTGCAATCTCAAACAAAATTGTAGCAATCAAGGCTCTTTCATTGGATGGGATTCTTACAGCAATTCCACTTGGTAATCAAGTACAAGAAAGGTATTTATAACAAAGTTTCTGATATGCTTTCTAGACCAGTTGTTAATGTGGCCATTTTACTCAAGAATAATTTTGTTTTACCTTAAATTTATGTTGAACAATACGCACATGATGTTGACTTTCAAGAGGTATATTCAAAATTGAGTCAAGGCCACCAAAATGAGGACTTAGACTACCATGTGAATGATAATTTGTTGTATCATTTGGGAAAACTTTGTGTTCCACAAGGAGAGAGATTAAATGTCACAAGGGAAGCGCATTGTTCTCTTTTTGCTGGACATTTCGGTGTAAGTAAAACAGTGGTAAATCTTTAGAGGTATTTTTACTGACCTCGTATGCTTGAAAGTGTGTCACGTTTTATCAGAGGTTGTTCATTGTGTGTAGTCAGTAAGCCTAGTAATAGGAAACTAGGATTGTACACACCACTTCTAGTGCCTTCACATCCATGGGAGAGTGTTTCTATGGATTTTGTAGGAGGTCTTCCTTTATCAAGAAAAGGTCGTGATTATTTGTACGTAGTTGTGTATAGGTTCAACAAGATGTGCATATTAATGCCTTGTAAAAAACAAATTATAGCTAAAAAAACATCTCAACTTTTCTTTCAAAGTGTATGGGTTCATTTTGGATTACCTACTTCTATTATAAGTGATCATGATTCCCAATTTGTTAGGATTTTTGGTCAAGTTTATGGAACTTGATAGACACCAAGTTGAAGAAAAGTACAGCCTTCCATCCACAAACAAATGTTCAAACTGAAGTGGTTAATAGGACAGTTATTCATTTGCTAAGAGGATATTGCAGCAAACATCCTAAGTTTTGGGATGAATAGTTGCATTATATTCAGCACGCTTACAACCGAGAAAAACACTCTTCTACTCTAACTTCACCTTTTGAGGCATGTCTTGGTTATTAGACTAAATCGCCTTTGGATTTCATCTTTGAGAAAGATGTAGTTGTAGATGGACATAGTGACATAGACAAAGCAAAGAAATTCATTGAGAAAATTTAGTTGATTCACCAAATAGTTAGAGAACAACTAGAAAAGAGTCAAGGCAAGTATAAGGCAAGGCATGGTAAGCATTGTGTGGATCATCGGTTTCAAGTAGGTGATGAATTTTGGCTCTCCATTATCAAGGAAAGGCTTCAAGGTGAATGTAAATAGCTGAAACCAATCGTTATGGTCCATTTAAAATTCTAGAAAAGATTGGTAATAATGCTTTCAAGCTTGATTTTCCTTCATATATGAAATATTATTTCGTTGTTAATGTTGAAAATTTGAGATTGTATGAGCCTCCTTTGATTGAATATCAAGGAGAAAGTGTATAGATTCCATCAGTTGAATATTTTTCTCCAGAATTCCTTGATGAGCTTCAGCAAGGCAACATACTTGACAAAAGAATGAGGTCATCAAAGAGGGGAAATTTTGATTATCTTCGAGTGGGTCTCAAAGGTAAAAATCCATCAAAGACCAAATGGATTGAAGAGGAGAAGGTGAGGGAACAATACCCTCATCTGTTCAATAACTGAATATAATATTTTGCGGTCCAAAAGGCTTCCAATAGGGAGGAGTGATCAAGTGCTCAAGTATGCTCAAAAATCAAAGTGTCAGAATATTTTTAAACTCGGCTTTAGATCAAAGAGCTCATCATTCTAAATCCAATGGTGTGAACGACACTCAAATCTGAGCTCGTATGCAAAAGTTAGAGCAAGTCAAACTTCAAGTTTGACTTGTCTACATGGCAGGATTGGATGACATGGCAAAGCCCTTCAGCGAATGAGGAGGTGCCAAGTGGAAGGCTACCATTGACCCCCGCATATCGCAAATCCCAGTTGTAAGCATAAAGGTGTTTTAAATTTTCCCCAACACAGGTAGGTTGTGATGTGATCTAATCACAATCGCATATCGCAAGTGGATGAGTATTACAAAATCGGCCCCCGACGAAGCCCAGTTGCAATGTGATTTATCACATATTGCAATAGCAGAAAATAGTTGTGTTGCTATATGGTTCCGACAGTAATCGATGAATTGCGATTGGCAATCAACTGCCCGGACACGATATTTTATATATTCCAGTTAATACTCCCGTCGGGTCTGTTGATATCATTATTACAGCATCGTTGTCATGTTAACAAGAAATTCAGCCTGCCAAACTTCATCGATTTCGATTTTCAATATGGCCGATAGGTTATGGCACATGGTGCAGCGAAATATTTCCCAGTTAGCATATTTTGGAGTGAAAATGGGGGTTTTTGCCAGTTTTGGAGCAATTTGTGGAACAAATAGTGGGAAAACTAAGAGAAGTCATAACTTCTTCAATTCTTATCCAAATTGGATGCAAAAAGAGGCTAGATAGCCATTTTTTGAGCATTTTGAACTCATGGATACAAGTTTCAGAGGCATTTGAGCATTGTAAACACACTTTTGTTGTAATTTTGAGCATAATAGAGAGGCCCAAGCATTGGAAGCTGGACCAAGGAGACATAGCCCAGGAGGGGTGAACTCCTCATCAAATCTCTGTGTTGTGTGTTGTATTTGATGTTATTTTTTGTTATTTTGTTGTTGTTCAGCATATGTTTTATGTTAAATTGTTTATAACATTTACATAAGAAACTCTCATGGGAATTAGTTAATTAAGAAAACATGGTGAATATTTAAGAAATTTATAAGCAAATGATAAGCATCTTGAGTTTTATTCTGAATGGGGAATTAGCACAGAATTACTAATCTGCTCCATTTCAAATCATATATGTACATGTAGGATGGATCTTCATGTGGAGAGCTAACCAATTCCAACTCATCAAGGATGGAAATTCCATCATCAATGTGTATAAGGGCAAGTTGGTAGGTTCCAACTAGACCAAAAAGTTGATTGATTCTAGCGAGAAATATGTTTTGTTATTTTTAAGAGAAAATCGGTATGCATAAGACTACATGAGATCTAATTCATCCTTGGAGGGGTGTACTAAGGAATAGAAATAACAACTTTAAGAGTTTTTGTAGGCATAAAAGAGTGTGTCCCAAGATCCTAAAGGGATAAAACCGAAGAGGGAAGTGGAGCATGAGATCCAATTAGACTCTTCATTGCCAAAAATTGGGTTGTATAAGTAGTCCATTATAGAGGAAAATGAGGTGATAAAGCAATTGTAATAGCTACTATAATAGGGTGTTATTCGTCCAAGTACCTCACCATGTGGGTCACCCATTATAATTTTGCCTAAGAATGATGGGTCTTGGTATATGTGTATTGATTACAGAGCGTTAAAAAAATATGCTCAATAATAGGTACCCCCTACCCAGGATAAATGACTTGTTAGATCAATTATAGCAAGCCAAATACTTCACCAAATTGGACTAAAAATTGGGATATCACCAAGTTCAAGTCACAAAATAAGATACCTGGAAGAGCACCTTCAAAACCATACAAGGTTTGTATGATTGGTTAATCATTTTGCTTGGCCTTGCATTGCATTATACAAAACTATGAGGTAATTGAATGATATATTGCAACCTTTTATAGATTCAGTTATTATTGTTTATTTTGATGATATAGTTGTATATGATTCTACATGGGAGGAGCACATCTCACGTTTCATGCAAGTGCTAGAGAAATCCAAAAAGCACTAGCTACTGGAAAAACTCAAAAACTTTGTTTTTTCACATCACCCTTTGATGTATTTGGGGTATGTGATAAGCGGAGGAGAGATGCAAATAAATCCCGCCAAGATGGAGGTTGTAACCACCCCTCCCACATTTACCCAACTTCACCAGCCTAATAGGGTTAACATGAGTTAGAGAGCTACTATGACATTATCGTACCTCCTAGGTCCCATTAAGGAAGTGGGGCCAATAACTGGTGTGTTGTAGCCACAACCACCACCCTATTAAAACCTGCTCTGATGGAAAATTTGAATGGGTCCCCTAGAAGTTTGATCTTTCATTTCTCCGAATGATAACTCTCCAAATGATCTATTTTTATCCCAGGGATTTTAACTCTCTGCTGAGTTAAATCTTCAACGCTTAATGGTTAAGACCCCCCCTGAATGAATCTCTGTGGCATGATTCATTTATAACCCAGTCTAGCCCTTCATCCATATCTTTCATCGGGACTTGTTCAATCCTCATAAACATTCTATCGTGCCTTTATTTCTATTATAACGCTTTTGTAATAGAAATACTTTTCAAGCGTATTTAACTTACCTTTTCCGCACTATTTCAGTCTTTATACATTTCTCGATGCCTCTTTATCGCTATCGCAATCTCTCAATTTCAGCGGTTACACTGCACATTCCTCTTTTGAATCTGATAAGTGATGACCTTCCAAACTTCAAATGCAATTAACCACGTCCATATCCTTTCGGGTCCGCCGTTACATCGCTTATCGCAATCGCTTGTCCGCTCCTCCATCGCAAATCGCAATCTGCGGAACCCAAGGCTTATACATAAGGCACGACGTGATACAGTAGAACTGACGAGACTATTAAGCATAACACATATGATTTCGGGTCTGCTCTCCAATCGCAAATCGCAATCGGTGAAACCCAACATTTATACATAAATCGCGATGCGATATGGCGAACTCGTTGGGATTATTAAATGCAACACATATATTTTCGAGTCTGGCCAACCGCAAATCGCAATCTGCGGGACCAGGGGTGATGTTGCATGTGACTGCCCACTACGATGTGCGATTGTGACTTGATCGCATCGCAACCTTGGTTGAACCAGGGGCTGATTCTTTCGCACTTGTTCCTTTTGATTTTATAAAAGCTTTATTGAGGGCAAGATTTGTGTTTTTAGGCATTTCTATCATATTTTCATAAGCATAGCTGATGTTGATTATTTCTGTAGGCAAGGACCAAGAAAAGGCAAGCGAGGTCGAAGAGCAGATGCGTAAGCATCAAGAATGGCTCCAAGTAAAAGATGCATGAGCGGATCCGAAGAATATATATATGCAGGTGTACTCTATTTAAGATCCGGCCTTAGGCGTTCACGGTCGGGTTTCCATGCGTTACCTGTGTATTCTGAAAGTGATGTTGTCCCGAGTTTCATCATGAAGAGATGACACAAAGTCATTCTCCTTTCAATCAGCATCCATTCATTCCCCCAAGGAAATAGAACGCTCCAGAAAATGTGACCTCGACGTGTCAGCGGTTTCACCGACCTTTCTACATCTGTATATTTTGATTTCTATATTGAAAAGGGAAGGAAGGTGGAAATTCGGAGGGAAGATAGAGGGTCAGTCTTTTTCTGCATAAATATTACCTCCAAAGATGGGAGGAGAATTTTTTTTTTGAGGGGAGAGAACAACCTTTTGGATTTATTGTGCTAATAAAAAAGACTGTTTGGGTCAAGAAGGAGCCTTTTTCCAATTTATCTTCCTTTTCTTTCATGTGTTTAGAATCAGGGTGTTGTTGCTGGCATAAATATACATATGTTTTGTTTTTG
The DNA here is from genome assembly GCA_000404065.3 of Pinus taeda. Classification (NCBI taxonomy): domain Eukaryota; kingdom Viridiplantae; phylum Streptophyta; class Pinopsida; order Pinales; family Pinaceae; genus Pinus; species Pinus taeda. Next base: position 125,887 of record APFE030926759.1, on the reverse strand, counting down.
TGCATATTGATAACATACAGTTCATGACTAGTCTCGGTTATTCAAATATAATTTGTTACCATCGTTAATTCATGAGTGGTTGTTGATTCGAAACCTTGTTAAACATCAGTTGCAAGTTTTATTTGTATGGAAAGGAATGTGTATTCCTGTATGAGTAATTAGATTGCAATTAAGATTTAATACAACCTTGTTCATCTGTGAACCAGTAATTGATTCATTTGGACTTGGAATCTATATATGATGTTTAATCTCTTTTTGTTATGCTCCTACAGGATAGATTAGAATAGTTAGGACTAGCATAAGTAGTTAAAATCAGTATAGATAGGATCTGATACATATAGGTTAGTTGTTTCTTTTGTTGATTTAATGGAAGTCTTCCTCTGGGGAGCAATCTTTCAATACCTATAACAGTTTACGAGGTCCTTTCAAACCTGTCAGAACTAGCCATTCCAAATGAAAGCAGATCTAATTGGGGTCTGTGATCAAGTTGGTCCCCTTTGTTGGCATAGCGAAGTTCTCCACGTTAACAACTTGGCGCTAGAAGGAGGGCCTGAACCGCCGTCCACAGCTTTTCATGATTCATCTATAAATGTCGCGCATGGATTTGAAAAGATTAATGTAGGGATTGTAAAGGTCGAAAAGATCATTTCGCCCATTTGGAAGAGCCTCATTTCGAAGAAGCAGAGATCCCTCTAAGTCCCATGTTTGGGTCACCCAAAGAAGAGAGACTCAGGAAAAACCAGTCAGAGTACTTACTCGGGCTTACGCTCGTTCCCTCTCTCAGCTCCCCCTCTTTCACTCTTTACCTCTAACAACTAAAATAAAGCCAAGGGTCTTTCTCATAAGCCAAGAGACATCTGCAACCCCTTCTCTTGAAGATATTGTGCTAGAGTCTTTGCAAAGTATCGACACTCCTTGGGAGGAAATTCCTAAGGATCCCCCCTCTAAAGGTAATCCATGACCTGATTTGGAAAATCCTAACAAAGAATGCCTCAAAGAAACCTTCAACCGGAACCTCCCTATCCATAATATGGTTAACATTCCCCCTCCAGGTGGGAATCCGCCTCCACCCCCCCCCCCCCTCCGGGTGGGAATCCGCCTCTACTGCCTCCTCCAGGTGGGAATCAACCCCACCTCCTCTGATAGCACTCCCTCCCTGGCTTGCACAAGATGCCGTAGTGGTACCTGGGCAACAACATGCCTTACCCAAGAACGCAGAAAGGGTATTCCCTAAATTCAACCCTAAGCGGGGAGACATTGTTGATAACCATATTCACTCTTTCTTCCTAGTCGTGCGCATGTTGGGGGTAGCCGATGAAGATGTATTATGTGGCTTATTCCCTTTTACTCTGATTAGTGCAGCCTCCACATGGTACTTTAGCTTGAGAATAGTATCGATCACCTCATGGGTTGCCTTTTAGCAGGCCTTCTTAGACAAGTTTAGCAATGATAAGACGCCTACGGCCTTATTTTTATAACTATCCCATTTAAAAATGGAAGCCAAAGAAAAGGTCAAGGATTTTAACATCTGGTTCAACACTTTGTTCAACAAAATCCTGGCTAATGCTAGACCTACTGATGAGGTGCTCATGGAATTCTACATCACTGCTCTCCCTGTCCCTACTGCGATGGGGGTCAAGAGGAGTAACGCACAAACCTTACAAGGTGCTATCGATGAAGCAGTAAAAGTCGAGAATGAAATAATCAGTCTCATAGCATGTCATCATACAACCGAAGAAAAGAAAGCCTCTCAGTCATCCAAGAAGAATAATGGGAGTGATAACAAAGTGGCTGAGATCAAAGAAAAGGATACCACAGATGTGGAAGGTTTTCATCGAATCATTAACAAATTGATGAACACAGTCATCGATATGAAAAGGAATTCTGGAGAGAGTACAAATGGGAATGGAGGAGATTATAACAACAAAAAATCCTTCAAACCTTTCTATCGTAAGAAGATAGAAGGTGGTCATGGCCAACTTGCGCTGCCTACTCCACCCAATGAAGGGATTTTAAATATGGAAGAGCTAGCTCTTATCGGATCGCTCCTTACCAAAGAAGAACCTATAGTGGAGCTGGAGCTAGAACAAGAAAATGAGGAAGAATACCAAGTAGAAGAGCCCTTGGATGAGGAATTTCAAATCAATGTACTGTGGGATTTTTGTACAAATGAGAACGAACGACGAAGGAGATAGTACGACAAAAATCCACACTAATGAAATCCACACACGAAGTAAAGGGCCACTTGCGAGCATGATGAATCCTGTAGACTAGACAAATAAAGATGTTCACCCTTTGAAGGCATCCGCTCCCCAAGTTCCTGTTGAGAAGGGTAGACCTAGTGGTGATTCCAATAGTACTCTAGTTGTGAACTATCCACAGAAATATAATACATCTCCAAATGCAACGAAGGAGACTCAAAATTGTAAACTCCCACCTAAGAATGGAAAAACAGGTATGTTTACTCTACCCTACCCTGTTTATAACATTGATTACAACATTGTGGATGATCTTAAGAAATCTCGAGCTAATATCACATACTTCGATTTGTTAAAGTTAACGCAGCAAAGACATCGGCTTTTGAAAGCTATGAATGAACGGAATTGCAAATCTCCCACCAATCCAAGTAGCCAAACCAAGAAGTTGACATCCAAACCTGTTAGTACCCCCAATACAGCCCAAACGTTATCGGCCATGGAAGCCACTCTAACAAAAATGAATCGAACGCCGCAAGATGTCAGTGTAGCCATGATAGGAAGGAAATCAAAATCCATGACTCCACCTTTCCTTATCACATTTGAAATATTCAACGTGAACGTATACAATTGCTTGGTAGATTATGGTGCCTCGTCCACTATTATGCCTTACGCTGCTACTAAAAGACTTCATGCAATACCCGAGAAAACTGGAACTCGAATTACGCAACTGGACAGAACAAATGTAAAAGTAATTGGAGAATTGAAAGATGTGCTGATTAGAATGGTGCTAAACCATAGTACACACAAGTCATTGACATAGTGGTAGTCGACATACCCGAGGCATATGGAATGCTGCTTAGTAGGGACTGGTCAGCAAAACTGAATGGATATTTCTCAACTGATTGGTCCCATCTCTTGTTGCCTCAGAAGGGAAAAGGTGATATGCTGAGAGTTGATCAAGAAAGATACATCAAGTATGTAGTGACAGAACTAGACGACCCCAATGAACCTGTAATGTTTACCAACTCTATCCTTGGGAATTATAGTTTTGACGTTTGTGCCACGGAAACCTGTTTTGGAGAATTCCATGTAGAGAAAATTGAAGAAACTACAATAAACACACAATTGGAAGCTCTCCCTCGTATTCCAACTAATGATCCACCCTGTAATATAATAGATGATAGACCTAATTTCGTAGGAAGCAAGTCATTTGATGTAACATTAGATTCTATATTTTGGACACTCTACTTTGATGGCTCTAACTGCCTTGAAGGTGCAGGTGCTGGGAGCATTCTCATTGACCCGCAAGGGAACCAACATCTGATGGCCAGCCAGTTGGAGTTCGCATGCACCAAAAACATGGCAGAATACGAAGGCATGCTTGCAGGGCCTGAAAAAAGCCATTGATATGAAGGTAAAAAATCTTAAAGTTTTTGGTGAATCACAGATAATTGTGGACTAGGTAAGGAAAAGGATACATTGCAATTCGCCACACCTAGTAAGATACCAACATGAGGTCTGGAGCTTAATTGACAGTTTTGATTCTTTCAATATCACATACATACCTCGAGGGAAAAACTGAGATGCCGATCTGATGGCTGGTATGGCTACGAAACTTTTGCCTAATCTTAGATTAAACAAGAATAAATATTATGTTAAATTGATTTTCAGACCATCCATGCCTGATAACATCTCGAATTGGCAGGTGTTCGGAGGTGATGAGCAAATCCTTGAGTTACTGCATTGCGAAAAAACATTCAAAAATGCAGTCATTGATGAAAAAGAGCATGACAAACTTATGAACGGGAGTGAAGATGAGGAAAATGATCAACCCAATATAATCCCCAAGTCAGTTGTCAAGATGGACCACTTTTATGACATGCATGATAAATTTAAGAAGCTGACTAACTGCAAAACACATAGCTCATCCATGAAGTATGATTCGGTCAACCTTGGAACTGAAGAAGAGCCAAAAAATGTTAATTTGGGCTTGGGATGCTCTCCACAAGAAAAGGTTTCATTTGTTAAGTTGTTTAAGGAGTACAAGGACGTCTTTGCATGGACATATGGAGACTTAAAAACCTTCGATACCGGTGTTATGCAGCATGTAATTCCTTTGGAAAAGGATGTCAAGCCCTACCAACAAAAGCTTCGCAAGATGCATCCAAGCCTAGAACCATTGGTGAAGAAAGAATTACACAAAATGTTGGATGCCAAAATCATTTTTCCTATCAGGCACACCCGTTGGGTAGCCAATATCATGCCAGTAAGAAAGAAAAATGGAGACATCAGGTTATGTATCGATTTTAGAAACCTGAACAAAGCATCGCGGAAAGATAACTATCATGTCCCTTCTGTGGAACACATTCTTCAATGCATTTCTAGGTCTGAAATGTTGTCCCTATTGGATGGGTTTTCGAAATATAGTCAAGTGTTGGTGGCGAATGGAGATCAGCTTAAGACAACCTTCAACACTAAATGGGGCACTTACGCATATCGCAAAATGCCGTTTGGACTTATTAATGCGGGTGCCACATTTCAGAGAGCTATGAGCATAGCTTTCCAAGGATTGATTAACAGATCAGTACTGGTTTACATGGATGACATTACTATGTATTCATATCACAAAATAGATCATATTTATCACCTGAAATAGATTTTCAAAAGATGTCGAAGGTACGGGATATCGTTGAATCCCAAGAAGAGCGTTTTCGCAGTTACAAAAGGGAAACTACTGGGTCATATCCTCTCTAAATAAGGGGTTATTATTGATCCTGAAAGAATAGAGACCATCATGAGAATACAACCCCCCACAAGTAAAAGGGAAATGCAATCATTTTTCGAGAAAATTAATTTCGTTAGGAAATTTGTTTCAGGTTTCCCAGAAATAGTGCGTCGCATTTAGCTAATAATGAAAAAAAACATTGTGTATAGGTGGAGCGATGAAGCTAAGAGATCATTTCAGTGAATTAAGGAGGCCATCACAGAAGCTCCTGCGTTGGTTAGCCCCAATTTTCACAACGAATTCCTCATGTACACTTTCGCTTCAGATGTTTCATATGCCGCAATCCTCACCCAAGAAAATGACAACGGCGATGAAGTCCCTATTTCTTATATGAGCTCTAATCTTTAGGAAGCAGACTGAACTACCCAGACGTGGAGAAATAAGGTTTTGTAGTTTTTAAAGCCATGAAACATTTCCGCCCTTATTTATTAAAGGTCAAGACTAAAGTAGTCATCCTCCACCCTGCCATAAGATCACTCTTTGCGCAGAGGGAGATGGGGGAACGGAGAGGGAATTGGATAATTGCTCTTCAAGAATATGACCTCGAGATTAAGCTGGTAAAGACAGTTCGAGGGCAGGGATTGTGTAAGCTCGCGGCAGAAGCCTTGGCGGATAAAGAAGGGGCGCCAGAAGAACCAGAAGCGCAAAGCACACGGGACGCGCAAGTAGAATTCAGGGAGGAGTCTGGATGGACTAACGGAATGTTGATGTGTGAGCGCGAAACATTGGAAGTCCCTTTGGTCCCTGAGTTGTGGTATTACGACATACGCTTTTATCTAACATGGGGATCATGTCCTGAGCACATGGATGCATCACGAAGGAGAGCACTCAGATTAAAATCTAATCGGTATTACTTGGCCAATGACATATTATACAAAAAAATTATGATGGAGTTTGGCTAATGTGTTTGGAAAAGGATGATGTTGATCATGTTTTGAAAGAAATGCATGACGGCCTAGCAGCTGGTCACTATGGCAGAGAGACCATTGCTCACAAAATATTAAGAGCTGGGTATTATTGGCACACAGTGTTCAGAGACTCGCATGCCTATGCTCGGAAATGCAGGGTGTGTCAAACTGTCGTAGGGAAAGAAAGAAATCCAGCCATTCCCCTCAGGCCCGTTATGATCTATCACCCATTCCAGCAATGGGGCCTAGATGTCATAGGTGAGATCACTCCGAACTCTTCACAACAGCATAAGTATATACTCACAGCAACCGACTACTTCACCAAATGGACCGAAGACATCCCACTTCAAAAGGTTAACGAAGACGAGGTAATATCTTTTATTGAGAAATTTATTATCAACAGGTTTGGCATCCTTGACGCTCTCATATTTGATAATGCTTATTACTTTTCATCACTAAAATTGACTGAATTTTCTATCGATAAATCAATTCGCATAAGGTATGCATCAAACTATTACCCCCAGGGAAATGGAGTTGTAGAGTCCTCAAATAAAAACCTCATCTACATAATCTATAAATCTGTTGCCGACAACCAGAGGAACTGGCACAACTCCCTAACAAATGCCCTTTGGGCTAATAGGGTCACCCCAAAAGTAGCATTAGGAAAATCCCCACACTTCCTCGTCTGTGGATAGGAAGCCATCTTGCCTCCCAACGTTACCCTTCCCTCATTACAGCTCTCCCAAGCCTCGAGAGGGACCTCTTCAACCTTACTTCAAAAAAGGATCAACCAACTGGTGAGGTGGGAGGAATTGAGAGGTAATGCCAAAAACAAGTTCAGGAATCACCAAATGATCGTGAAGAGATGGTTTGATCGCCATCTGGTGGGAGATAAAGATTACCAAGTCAGAGAGCTTGTCCTAAAATGGGACAAGTTGAGTGAGCCAAAAGGTAAGCACGCGAAATTACAACACTTATGGCTGGGCCCGTTCCAAGTTGAGGAAAAAATTGGTCAGGGAACCTAGAGATTGAAAACTTTATAGGGAGAAACCAAAAAACTCCCTGTTAATGGCCAACATCTTAAGAGGTACTTCCAGTAGCCACCACATGGTGGTTACCTCTTGAGTAGGTTAGGATTCATTTTATTTTTGTTGTTAGCTTAGTTATATTTTCATCCTGTCTGTTCTTGTTTTACACAAAGTTTATCTTCCTGATGTTTTGAATTTCAGTCAATTGATTTTGGTCTTTCAGTCTCGTTTTCACCTTTTATAACCCTCTTCCGATTTCCCTCATTCACTACCTTCATTGTTTTGCTTCCCTCGTTAACCTGCTGATGAGTCTACAGATCCTAAATTCATTCTTACCTTTCAAATCAAGCGAGCCTTTGATGAGCCTATGAGAACTTGCAAAATCAGTGGTGAAATTCGAGTCAAAGTCACTCATTGGCACATGTTTGGAACTAGGAATGATTTGTTGATAACTGTTGGACACCTAATCCTCAATGGGTTAGTGTGGAAGCCGAATAGACAAAGCATTCCAAGAGAACTTGGGATGTGGAACCCAACAGTCACAACATGTACTATAAATGTAAATCATTTGTTAATAAAAAAATGCATTCTCATGTTTTATCCTTCATATTCTATTACTACCCATGTGTGTTTAACATGGTATCAGAGCGAGCGATATCTTTCCCTGCTCATATTTGAGCCACTTGTTTTATGGCCTTTCTGTGCAGGTCATTTTTGCCATTAGTTATGCATTTCATGAATATTTTCTTAACTAAATTCTAGCTGCAACCTCTGCAATTTCGCTCTTTTCTCCTGTATCTCCAGCTATTTTCTTGCCATTATACGTTGTCCCTATGCGATATATCCATCTATGAATTAGCTACGTTATGCACAAATTTTCTGCACGGCCAGTAGTTTTTTTATATGTATTGGCGTTGATATATCTCCTGGGGTGTTGGCTATTTTATTTCAATTAATGAATCCTTGCGCGCTCTCCCTTTTGAACGCTACTCTGAATTTGCTTCTCAAATTATTCCTTTTGTGTATCCCATTTTTGTCCGAGGGAATTAATTATCTGTCACCGCACTTCTGAGATATGTTCTAGGGTTTAATTTATTTGTCACTGTTGCTCTTTTAATACATTTTCCTGCACTGAAACTGTGTACAATGATTTGGTTTTTTCTTGTGAAATTGGTCGAGGATTTTTGCCTGATAGTGAATGCTGCCCACATTAAACACTATCTCAGAACCTGGTTTTGGAAATGATATGATAGATGGCACGTGTGCTCCTGTGAATTGTGAAAGCCCTGTGAATAAAAAGACCATAGCATAAGCACATGAAGCGTTATATTTTCTGTGTGATAGTTATGACGGGTATTGCGATACATATGGTGCAGTGATTGTGGAACAATTTGCATTATATACACAATGATTGAACAATCGAACTAGTATGTATGCTCCACTGTATTGACTAATTGATGTGCATGAATGTTTGCTACTGGTGATGGAGAAAGTTGGTCGAATGGTGCGTTGGCCTTTTATCCTGCGATAGACATGATTCCTTGTTGCGGTGGTCGAATTGTTTATTCAAAGCTTCCTATGAATTGCGCTTACCGAGGGGCAGCAACAAGAGGGGTGGCGCCTACGGCAGCCGAGCTCGATTGAGCAGCACCACGGTTTCTAGTCATGGAGGATGAGGGTGCAGAAGCAACCTTCTTCTCATTCTTCTTTCAAACGGATTGACCGGCACGCTAACCATGAATTTTCTTTCATGGATGCACATACACCGGGTTTCTTGGAGTTTTAATTTATAGAATTGTTCAGAGGATTGAACGAATTAATACTTTCCAGGGATTCAGAGCCATTCACCACTTCTTACATAGGTATTTGTGACTTCTCGTATCGTTCAGCCCTTAATGAACTGTGATATGGCCTGCTAAATACGAAATATCAACCATAATCTACTACAGGAATAAGATATACTGCTTTTATGGATATACACCCAGTAGGATTCTTGGATGAATTACTGCTTTTGCATACCTACCACTGCATACCTACCACTGAATCCCACTAAATATATCACCTGCGCTGCCTGGAGTTGCTTCCATAGTATTTTAACCATTTCCATACCACCTACGCTGCCTAAAAATGTTTTCTACGTTGCCATCCACGTTGGCCTGACATATATAATGTTGTCCTATTAATTTATACATTATTATTGTGTCATATCACCTCCCTCTATCACTCTGAACGCTCCATATCTCTATTGTTACATTATTTATATAACGCTCCCTTCTCTATCAATTGCATCGGCCTAGTGCATACAATTGTTGGGCGGAAGCGTGGTAAATGCAACGGTCCATCTCTCAAGAAAGGAGAGTTTGTGAGGAAAGAAAGGTTGCAGTTTGTCCTAGGCGATGTCTCTTAATGGATGACGTGAAGTGAAAGTACTGAGTGATTGATGAATCGAGGGCACCTGTAACTTGATAGCAGCAGTAAGGGACCGCAGCTATACTAGAGCAGTGACATTTTGAGAACTCCTTTTGAACGGTGCAGTGAATGGGATACAAAAGTCGGATTTTCGCTAGAGAATTCTGAATAAAATTGAAATCTTGCAGTTGGACACACCCAAGAGTTTAGATCAATAAAGATAGTGTTGAGCCACTTTAATTGTTACATTATACTGATCTCCAACAAAGAAGAGAAAGAGAGTGGAAGAAGGTGAATAGAAAAACAAACAAGGATTTCAATAGGTGATTACATCATTTTCAAAGCGTCCATGCCCCTTCATCGACATTATATCTCTGTGAAGGATCCCACATTGCCTGGGTCATTGTAGTGAAGGAGAAGCCTCGCGTTCTGCCATACAACGTGGCCCTGAGTGTAATTGTTGCAACTGTATATGGTGCATTATTTTGCGTTCAATTTGTTGCAGGTGCAGAAGAGAAAAGGAGAAAAACATGTGGGAGGTGTCAACGTGAGCACTAGTGCGGTGAGCTTCTAGTGTTGTTTACGCGATCTGAGGGCACTGTGAATTCTGGAGATTGCCAGAGCCATCACAAAATAAGTAGAATAATTATCGCAGAGCCAACACCTTGAGTAAAGAAGCCAGTGATTCCTGTTATTTATAGCCACAATCTATAAAAGTACCGTGAGTTAGCGCCATCCATTTGCTGTTGAAGATTTAAAGTTAATTTGTTTACAAAGTCAATCTTACTGCCAAGCAACTTGGGCTCATTTTTTAGATGACCGGTGAAAAGAAATAGTGTGGTGCTGTGTAAATAAACCTGTGAGTGAGTGACTGCCTTTATTTTTTGCTCTGTTCAAAATTAAGTTTGCGTTGGTGACTGCATGTAATAGCTCTGTAAAAAAAAAAAAAAAATCATTTTCCATTTTATAAAATACTGGAGTAATTTCGGTGATCAAGACTATTATATGCTGAAGGAGTGATATATGCATTCCATGGGAGATGATGGTGATGTTGTGTGTTTTGGTTATCTATGATGAGATGAGCTATTGGTTATTATACGCTGATCCAACCTATATGCTAGTATAATATTGGTCCTTCATATATGATGAGAAGCGTTGAAGCTCGTACGTTGAAGTCTTTCTTTGTGGAGCACCCTTTATTTAATTTTGGGATTGCATTCAATAATATAAATTCTTGGAAAATGGTTGATAGAGTTTTGGAACTACTAAAAAATTTAATACATTCTACTGTCGACAACACAATCATGATTGATAAAGTCATTCTCAGAAATATTCAAACCTGTTTGCAAAATGCACAAGAACAGATTGATTTTTTGCAACTCGAATCTCAGCTACAAGAAGAAGAACTAAAACAGAGGAGTCATTCTGAACATGTTTCTTTTCAGAACATTAGACAGCAACCCATCAACAGCAAGTCAATAATGTTACAGTTCATTCAGATAAAGCAGCAAGGTTACATGCAGATGCAGAGGTTCAATCTGCACTTCCCAAGCCCAGCATCAGACATTGGAAACATCTTGTCCACAACAAGCACAGAACCGGTCTTGGATATGAGAAGGACTTGTCCTTTCATATTCCAAACTACTCAAAGCCCATTCAATTTCAAAGTGCTGGATTTATTCATGACAGTTCACCTACTCCTCATGACGGTTCACCTCCAGCTGTTCCAGACACTGCCCCTCTTCCACAACAACAACAACAATAACAACAACAAATTGTGAAATGCCAACATTGTGACCGAGTTGGCCATTTGAAAGATCATTGTTTTGATCTTCATCCATGTAAGCATTGTCATAAAACTAGTCATTCTTCACATAGATGCTTCAAAAATAAACGTCCTACAAGAACAAAGATTCATCTTGGATGGATCGCTTCTTGGAAATGGGCATCAACAGCCAATAAGATATTCCAAACACATGTTAAAACTTGTTCCAGAGTATTGAACAGTCTTGCAGTTGAGTTTTCTCCATCATCTCACCTTGTATCTAACAGGGGCGGAAATGATGGTCATCTACAGCCTTCAAAGTCACATCAAGCGAGCCTAAGCCACAACTTACCACACTAGTTTCAGAGTTGTAGCCAGAGATAAAGATGCATGTGAACATGCCTTCAGTTGGTAATCTGGGACACTTCCTCTAGCAAAAGACTTCAACTTCTTGCCAATTTCAGAAGAATTCTAGGAACGAAATTGAGGACACTTCCTCTAGCATAAGACTTCATCTTCTTGCCAGTTTTGGAAGAGTTCTAGGAATTGCATTAAGCATTACAGAGTTGTTGGTCATCCTTATACCATCACAGGTTGAGACTTCCCTTTTTAGGTTGAAGTTCTCCCTTTTATACGAGGTGAGACCTCCCTTTATTGGTTGAAGGTTTCCCTCTTCAAAACAATAGGAGCACTTCCTCTAGCAGAAGACTTCAACTTCTTGCCAGCTTTGGAAGAGTTCTGGGAACTACACTAAGCGTTCCAGTGTTCGTTGTCATCCTTAAACTACCACCCTTTATACCAACATTTCAGAGAGCACATTCAGCCTAGTGTTGCCATGCATTTTTTGCACATTTTGTATTACAGCTCTCTTCTTGGACTCATAAATAACCCTTCAGATTAAGGGGGGGAATGTTGGACACCTAATCCTCAATGGGTTAATGTGGAAGCTGAATAGACAAAGTAGTCCAAGATACCTTGGGATGTGGAACCCAACGGTCACAACATGTACTATAAATTTAAATCATTTGTTAATAAAAAATGCATTCTCATGTTTTATCCTTCATATTCTATTGTTGCCCATGTGTGTTTAACAATAACCTGGATACCCGAAGCATGTAGGGACATCTTTATAAAACGAAAAATTTGTAACTACGGATTAGATTGGCATGGCGGAACACTGCATTTTCAAAATCCTACCTAGACCTAGCCTATACTTTCCTATGAGGTTTGCAGTTATTCTCCATTGGTTCCATCCACCACACTAAAATTTCCAATATCTGTCATCTACAAGCCAACCTCCTTTCATGGGCTAAGCTCACTGTCATTTATCCTATGGAAAATCCAATTATGCTCTAGTCTGTGTGCCTGAAATTGGAAGGACTTATTTAAAAGAAAATGAAATGTCGAGTCCTTGTGCCAATCTAGAAGGACAGGTTGTTTGGGAAGCCGGTTGGAGTAGGGACTATTGTTGGGCTTAGAGTATTGGTTGACACAGCAAGCCCAACCTTGCTTAAGTGGTTTAAAAATATGGCATGATCAGTGACTATTCCCCATTCAATCATACGAAAGTATAGTACTAAAATTTCGTACATAAAGTGCAGATAAGCATATCTACATATGTTCATCAAGCTTGATGTGTGATAAAGAGCTGAGGTACACACCTAAATAGGTATTGACAAACCAATGATGGCCCTGAAAGGATTTTGAAAGTAGAAAATAGGTAAAGGAGGGTCAATAAATCTCATAATATGACCATTGGAGAATGCCTTTCAAAACCCTATCAGTAAGTAGAAGCTATTTGCCTTTATCCCGCCTAAAGCAATTAATGCTAAAGTGGAACCCATGCTTGTCCGTCTATACAGTTTACATTTCAAGTTTATCTTTACACCCTGGTGTTCTACGGATCAAAGTTTAGTTGGTAACAGAGATAACTGGTTCACCATTTGTTGTCGCCACAACCACCACCATATTAAAACCTGCTTTGGTGGCAAATTTGAATGGGTCCCCTAGAAGTTTTATCTTTCATTTCTCCGAATGATAACTCTCCGAATGATCTGTTTTTATCCCATGGATTTTAACTCTCTACTGAGTCAAATCTTCAACTCTTAATGGTTAAAACCCCCCTAAATAAATCTCTGTGGCATGATTCATTTATAACCCAGTCTAGCCCTTCATTCATATCTTTCATCGGGACTTGTTCAATCCTCATAAACCTTCTATCGTGCCTTTATTTCTATTCTAATTCTTTTGTAATAGAAATACTTTGCAAGCGTATTTAACTTACCTTTTCCGCGCTTTTTCGGTCTTTATACATTTCTCGATGCCTGCCTTTATCGCTATCGCAATATCTCAATTTTCGCGATTACACTGCGCATTCCTCTTTTGCATTCGATAAGCATTGACCTTCCAGACTTCAAATGCAATTAACCACGTCCATATCCTTTCGGGTCCGCTGTTACATCGCTTATCACAATTGCTTGTCTGCTCCTCCATCACAAATCACAATCGGCAGAACCCAAGGGTTATACATAATGCGCGATGCAATATAGCGGACCCGACAGGACTATTAAGCATAACACATATTATTTTGGGTCTGCTCCCCAATCGAAAATTGCAATCGGCGAAACCCAACGTTTATACATAAAGTGTGATGCGATATGGCAGACCTGCCGAGATTATTAAACGCAACACATATATTTTCGAGTATGGCCAACCACAAATCGCAATCGGCGGGACCAGGGGTGATGTTGCATGTGACTGCCCGCTGCGATGTGCAATTGCGACTTGATCGCATCGCAACCTTGGCTGAACCAGGGGCCGATTCTTTCGCACTTGTTCCTTTTGATTTTATAAAAGCTTTATTGAGGGCAAGATTTGTGTTTTTAGGCATTTCTATCATATTTTCATAAGCATAGCTGATGTTGATTATTTCTGCAAGCCAAGACCAAGAGAAGGCAAGAGGTGGAAGAGTAGATGCGTAAGCATTAAGAATGGCTCCGAGTAAAAGATGCATGAGCGTATCCGAAGAATATATATATGGAGGTGTACTCTATTTAAGATCTGGCCTTAGGCATTCACGGTCGGGTTTCCATGCGTTACCTGTGTATTCCGAAAGTGATGTTGTCCCGGGTTTCATCATGAAGAGATGACACACAGTCATTCTCCTTTCAACCGGCATCCATTCATTCCCCCCAGGAAATAGAACGCTCAAGCAAATGTGACCTCGACATGTCAGCAGTTTCACCGACCGTTCTACGTCTGTATATTTTGATTTGTATATTGAAAAGGGGGGGAAGGTGGAAAGTCGGAGGGAAGACAAAGGGTTAGTCTTTTTCTGCATAAATATTACCTCCAGATATGGGAGGAGGACTTTTTTTTAGGGCAGAGAACGGCCTTTTGGATTTATTGTGCTAATAAACAAGACTGTTTGGGTCAAGAAGGAGCCTTTTTCCGATTTATCTTCCTTTTCTTTCATGTGTTTAGAATTAGGGTGTTGTCACTGGCATTAATATACATATGTTTTGTTTTTGTGCGTATTGATAACAGATAGTTTGTGACTAGTCTCGGTTATTCAAATATAATTTGTTACCATGGTTAATTCATGAGTAGTTGCTAATTTGAAACCTTGTTAAACATCAGTTGCAAGTTTTATTTGTATGGAAAGGAATGTGTATTCATGTATGAGTAATTAGATTGCAATTAAGATTTAATACAGCCTTGTTCATCTGCGAACCAGTAATTGATTCATTTGGACTTGGAATCTATATATGATGTTTAATCTCTTTTTGTTATGCTCCTGCAGGATAGATTAGAATAGTTAGGACTAGCATAAGTAGTTAGATTCAGTATAGATAGGATCTGATACATATATGTTAGCTATTTCTTTTGTTGATTTAATGGAATTCTTCCTTCAGGGAGCAATCTTTCAACACCTATAACAGTTTATGAGGTCCTTCAAAACCCATCAGAACTAGCCATTCCAAACAAAAGCAAATCTAATCAGGATCTGCGATCGAGTTGGTTCCCTTTGTTGGCATAGCGAAAATTTGTTGCGTCAACATGGTGACAAAATGACCTTCCAAAACATCCTATAGGGGCTAAAGGACACTTAGAGGATAAGAAACCATCCCAGGTCGCAAAACCCTGAGATGGACCCCTCCTTCTCTACCCTGGGCCCTCAACTTCACCCACAGCAAGGCATGCATATGGTTGGGAGCCTCCAACCACATGCACAAGCTTGCATCCATGTGGTTGCAACCAAAATTTTCTAGTTAGGAGCATGCAGTCCTGGATTCTTAGCATAAATTCCATGCCAACCTCCAGACCATTTCCCAGAACTTTTTGTAACTTCACAGATGCATAAATTACATGACAACGAGGCTAAACATTCAAACTTGAGTCATAGACTTGACCTAAATAGGCCTAACCATGACATTCATTTCATCAATCATATTGCGAACATGTAATCTACAGGTCATGAATGCATATCTAAACATAGGGATCTGAAACTTATCTTAGAATCATCAATAAGGTCTAATTCCCTCTCACAATAGTTGCAATCACATTTTTTAGCTCATGCATTCATAAACCATTCATCAACAAATAAAACATATCAAAAGCCATAACTAGAACTTGTTATGAAACTATGCTTATAGCCAACATATAACCAGAATAATAACCATGATAGAACATCCATCAAAGACACATAATAACAAGTACAATTACTCATAAAATCCAAGAGGAAAATACCTATTTTTAACATATGGAAAAAGCCAACCGAGATAGAGACTTCCATGTACCACCTAATCGTAGATTGAGCTTAACCAAATCTTTCTCTAATCCAATCACCCCTATGCCATATTCCAATCATGAATGTGTGACTCAAGACAAAAACAACCAGGGATTCTCAGAGATTAAACCGCCTCCACTCTCAAGCTTTACTACAATCCCACCAAAATCGGTCAAGGGATTCCTAAGCCCAAAGAAAGCACCTAAACAACCAGGATTTACCGCAATCTCGCCAAAATTGGTCAAGGGATCACTAGGCCCAAAAAAGAACATAAACCACCAGGATTTATTGCAATCCCACCAAAACCGGTCAAGGGATCACTAGGACCAAAGCAAGCTTGGATGGCTCAAAACTTCTTCACCTACCTTGAGGAAATTTCTCATATCCACCCTCATTCTTTACCGCAATCCCACCAAAACTGGTCAAGGGATTCCTATGCTCAAGGGAATTTTTCTGAGACCACCTCACCCGGTTCCAAAACAATCTGGCAATCCAAATCCTAACCAAATGAAAGAACCCCATCACATCATGGCTACCCGGAAATGGCAAGGTAAGGCTAAAACCACTCTCACACGTGGCAAAACCCATGTCAATGATAGCAAGAGAACTAAATACACACATGCATGTACCACGCACTCACAAACTAGCTAGGAAATCACACATGCAACATGTTACCTGCAAGTATTGTTGTGGAAGTTACTTGATCCAACTTTTTAGTGTTTGTCCCTTACTTTCCTTGTCCTTCCTTTACCTTCCTTTTTTTTCCTTTATCCAATGCTAGAGTGCTCTAAGAATGCTCTAAGTGTGCAATAGTATGAGAGAATAGAGAGAGATCCAAAATTGAATTGACAAAAAGCTAACCAATAAAAGCTCAACTGGAAAAGATACAAATTGATCCTCAAAAGCCTTTTTATTATTGAGGCCTCTATTTTCTTCAATTTCCATTATTTTCCTTTAGTTTAATTCTCATGCAAACTTGTGACCTTTCATCTCCTCTTTCTCCTATTTTCCTTTATTTTCATAAATAAAATGCCAATTAATGCCTCTTTATCTTTCCAAAACCTTTTCCAATTTCCTTAGCCATAATAAACTGAAATAAACACCCAATAGGATGTTTTGACCAATATTTAGCTTGGAATATGTCGTGACCTTGGTCTTATTTTTCCTTTATTAACTTTATTACATGAAATTTTAAACTAGGGTTGTTACAGACCCATCCCTCTTAGGGGAACATTGTCCTCGGTGTTCTATGGCACCTATGACCAGAAATACCGCTGAAAACCAAAACATATTGCCCATGGATCTTTATAACTTAGCTCAATGCAGTATTTACAATGAACATCTTACTGAAAAGCAAACCCAACATGACAACCATACCACTGATTGGAGCTTTATAAAACAACTCATTGTGGTATTTACAATAATAACCATACATGAATATATACATATACCAAAAGTACTCCTTTGCCTCAACCGACAAACAATGAAGGATACACATCCTGCATATGATCAACTATCTCCCATCTAGCTTCATCGGGCCCAAAGTACTTCCAATATAGTTTAACTTGCTTGATTTCTCAATTCTGGAGCATGACTTATTTCCGTTGCAAATTGCATTGAGGTTCTCACTAGAATTGTCTTTCTAGATTTACCTACAATACAGACCAATCAATCACATGATCAACATCTTTCACATATCGTTTAAGCAATGAAACATTTAAAACATCATGGACTTTCACTGTCAGAGACAGTGTAAGTCTGTAGGCTACTGGTCCAATAGTCTCAAGGATCTCAAAAGGCCCAGAATACTAATTTTCCAACTTGGCACATGATCCAATCCTCAAAGAGATATTCTTGAGCTTGATGCACAAGAACACATGTTCACCAACCTAAAACTCCTTAAATTCCCCGTGTTGATCTGCATAAATCTTATGTCTATCATGTTTTTCCTTTAGATTGTTCTTGATAACCTGAATTTCTTGTTCCATTTCTGCCAACATGTCCGATCCTATAAGTACCATATTCACTACATCACTCCATCTAATAGGAGTATTACAACTCCACCCCTAAAGTTCCTCAAACGGACTCATCCTTAGTGACTCCTGATACCCATTGCTGTAAGAAAAATCAACCAGTGGAAGATACTCCTCCCACCTCCTTTGTTGGTGCATGACATACATTCTCAGCATGTCCTCCAGATTCATGTTGACCGTCTATGTCTTTCCATCTATCTATGAATGGTAAGATATATTGAAGGCTAGCTCTATCCCCAAACCTACAAATAACTCCTTCCAAAACCTGTCAGTGAACTTGGCATCTCTGTCGGATACAATATTCTTAAAAATACAATGTAACCTCACTATCTCCTTGATGATGACCTATGCTACATCATTATACGAATAAGTAGACTTAATTTGAATAAAATGAACTACCATAGTCAACCTGTCAACCACAACCATGATGTAATCATGTTTTTTTATATTTTCTCAACAAATATGTAATGAAATCCATAGAAATGACCTCCCATTTCCAAATCGGAATCAAAACCGACTGCAGTAAACCACTTAGATGCTTACATTTTGCTTTTACATGTTGATAATCCAAACACCTTGCGAAAAATTCAGCTACATCTTTCTTTAAATTCGGCCAATAGTAGAACTTCTTCACAACTGTTAGAGTCTTTTGATATCCTAGATGACTTGAATATGGCTTAACATGAAATTCCCAAAAGATACGATTCTTGAGCTCACTGTTGTCCAAAACATAGATCATGTCTCTAAATCCGACCAAACCATATGTTGTGAGATGATAATCCAAATCTTATTCACATGTACCTGTTGTTATAGCCTGTGCTTAAGCTCCATGTACCTATCATCCTGTTGTACTACCTATAAGATTTGATCCTGTCAATCTGTCCCATATGTACTCATAGTTGCTATGTGATTTACCTGCACTCTTCTGCTAAGAGTATCTGCAACCCTGCTCTCTTTTCCCTTAATGTACCTGAGCTTGAAGTCAAACTCACTAAGTGTAGCCAACCACGTAGCTTATCTGACATTCATATTAGGTTGGTAAAACAAATATATCATCCCATTGTGATCACTCATCAACACAAACCTCTTTCCAAGAAGATAGTGCATCCACATCTTCAATGCATGAATGATTGTTGACAACTCAAGATCATGTGTCACGTTTTATGATCATTCTCAGTTAGTTTCCTTGACTCGTAGCATACCGCTTATCCCTCTTGCATCAGGACTCCACCAAATCCTCTCTTGCAAGCATTTGTACACACCACAAACTCTTTATCTTGATATGCAATCTTTAGAACTGGAGCATTTGTAAGTCATTGTTTCAATTGCTAAAAACTAGCTTGCACATTCCTCTATCCATTTAAATGTCTTTCCCTTTTGCTACAAAGATGTGATAGGATAGGCATTCAGTGATAAATTCCTGATGAACCTCCTGTAATAACCTGCTAACCCCATGGATGAACTAACCTCATCCACATTATTAGGAGTTTCCCATTCTATGATAGCTCTAATATTTTTTGGATCCACTGTTATTCCTTCCTTGGAAAGAACATGTCCCAAATAATGTACCTTTTTCTGAAAGAAACTACACTTACTAATCTTGGCGTACAATGAATTCTCACTTAGAAATCTCAGCGTTGATGCTAAATTTTCAGCATGTCCTTCCTCCTTCTTAGAATGTATCCACCTTAGTCCTGTGAAGATACAACCAATCCATACCCAGAAGCATATTATATGGTCCCAATGAGCTACATTCAAATGTGCTAAGGTAGGCACATCATTTAACTCAAATGTACAAGGTCTTACCCAATGATGAACTCTTTTCTTATTACCTATAGCCAACTACACCAACCAAGACATTGCATGCACTTCTTTTCTCAAACCACAATTATCCACTAGGTCAAGGTTAACATAACTATAATTAGATCTAGGGTCAATCAAAATAAAAATAACTTGATCACAAAGCTTACCTTCCATCTCAATAATAGATTCCTAATGATCAACCTTCTGATTATCCAATGCTGCATAAATCCAAGGAATATTTTATCGAATATCCCCCACTGTCTGTGCCTCTTGAGCACTGTAAATTTGTGGTTTTCCACCCTAAATTTGTGGATAGTCTCTCCTGCGATGATCCTTGCCATAAGTCCAACATTGTAAAGGCTTCCTACCATCACCCTTGTTCTGCTCCTTAGACTGAAATCCCTTTCCCCTGCTAGATGCATTGAACTTCTTGTGCGGTGTTGCATTCTCCTTGTCATTTGTATCATGTGGTTTTCCTCTCCTCTTAACCCATTTTCCTTTGTTCTTATCATTACCTTCCAAACCCTACTTAGATTCAGTCTTAATCTTTGATTGGTGATAACAGTGTTTCAACTTTCCAATGACTTCTTCTAGTGACCGAGGCTCATCATACTCAATTTGATCCTTAAATGCCAACGGTAGTCCACTCATAAATCTCTGAACTTTGGTTTTTCCTCCTTAAGATAAGGCACATATCTCAACAACTCCGAGAATCTACTAGTATACTCCTCATCAGTCATAGATCCCATCTTCAACTCATAGAATTCCTTTTCCCTCTCATGACAGTACCTCTCTGACAAGAACTTCTTCCTAAAAAGTCTCTTGAATTCATGCCAACTCAACTCCTTTATCCTAATGTACCTGACATGCTTCACATCCTCCCACTAGATGTTTTCTTTCCCTTTGAGACTAAAAATATCTATTATGGCCTTTGTGTTCTTTGTGTAGTCATGCAACTCAAAGAACTTCTTCATCCCAAGTAACCATGCATCTGCATCTTACGGCTTCATCAACTCTCCATAAAATGTAGGAGGTTTTTATTTCCTGAATTCCTGTGAAAAGTATTTCTTCTCACTCCTCCTATATGGATGGTGACAATGATTATGATGTTGTCTCTCTAAACCAGAACTAGAGTAGAACCCACAGTCATTACCCCTCTTGTCAGGTGTGTCCAAGAACCTACCATCTCTGACTATATCATCCCTGTCAAACCTGCATTCTGATTGAGACCTGCTGCCATATGCCCCATTCGTCATGTCCTCATGTCCATAACTAATATGTGGATGTCCATGTCTTTGCAATTCTAACAAACTCTTAAGGATAACTCTGTTGACCTCTACTTGTTTCTTCTATGCCCTGGAAAGTCTCTCTTGTGACTAAATAATTGTATCATTTTCTGCTTTGCAACTTTTGATGTTTGTCTTCAAACTTCTCAATTGTTTATTATGTTTTGAGAGTACTCATCTCTTGGCTACTCATTTGATCTGTAAAGGGAGTCTCGTGAACTATAACCCACCATTTTTCTAGTCATCTTTGATCTTTTACTTCCTAAAAACATACCATGTTAGCTAACCAAATATAAACATAATCAACATACCTCAGTGAAGTACAGGGGAGGCTATCTCATCAAAAAACTCAATCTAGGTTAGCATGTTACATGTATATACATAATCATATTGTAGATTTTAACCCCATACAGAAATTACCTGCATACGAATTCTAAGAATAGAAAATAAACCATGCGAGAACATAACACATAAAACACATATACATAGATATTTTCCCATGGATCCCAAAATCGGGACTACCAATTTGATTTTTTCTTTTCGATGTTACAATACATATATATACATGCCGAAGCATCCAATACCATGGACCGAAAATGATCGCGCCCAAATCCATGTACAAAAACCATGAACAAAACCATAGGTAGGTTTGCCCACCTAATATAGGGTCCAAAAAAATTTCCCCAGGGCGCTGACCCAGACCCCGTAGAGGGGGGCTAACCACCCCCCTCATACCCCCTTGTGACCCCCCTGCTACGCCATCAGCGCAATGAAGGGGGGCTTCGGCCCCCCTCTAACCCCACTGTTAACTAGAGGAGCTAATTGTGGAAAGAATATAACACAACCCAACATTCTCCCACTTCTTGTTTTATTTCTACAAGAGAGCATAGTCATTTATCCAGCCCTGCAATGCCCATTGTTTCTCTACACCAAGAGAACTTCTCAAACCTCACGGATTTTTTCAATGCATCTCCAATATTCTTCAAAGTGTCCACCTTTACTAGCAACACATTTTTGTCTTCTATCATATCTCTCACAAAGTGATACTGAACATCAATGTGATTTGTCTTTGAATGGTAAGCAGGGTTTTTTGCCAAGAAAATTGCACTTTGTCTATCAATGTCTATCCTTATAGCTCCCTGTACTAACCCCATACTAGAACACAATCTTTGCAACCAAACTGCTTCCTTGATTGCATGAGTGGCTTCCATGTCTTCTGCCTCTATAGTTGATAGTGCCACTACAAATTATTTCTTACTCATCCAACTAACTGCACCTCCAAATAGTTTAAACACATACCCACTTGTAGTTCTTCTTTGATCCAAATCTCTAGCCCACTCTACATCAACAAACCCACGAATATCCAAAACTTTGTCCAATCCTGGTCTTCCTTGGTAGCACAGACCATAATCACTAGTGCACGCAAATACCTGAAAACCCACTTCATTGTTGTCCAATGCTCCTTCCCTGGTCTTGACATAAACCTGCTCAATACTTCCACTGGATGTGAAATGTCTGGTCTAGTACAGACCATCACATACATCAAGCTACCGACTGCACTTGCATATGGAACACGGGACATGTCCTCTTCCTCTTCTTGTGTCTTGGGACAATGTGCAACAAATAACTTTACACCTACAGAAATAGGAACCCTCACCAGTTTACTATCCTGCATATTAAACCTCTATAGTATTGTCTCGACATACTTCCTATGGTTTAACCAGAGCTTCCTCTTTGCCCAATCTCTTTTAATTTCCATGCCCAGAATATAGTTTACAACACCAATATCTTTCATGTTGAATTTGGAGGACAATTAGGTCTTCAAATCTTGGATAATTTCTTTGTCATTTCCAACCAACAACATATCATCCACATACAATACCAGATAATTAACACAGTCACCAATTAATTTAAAATACACACAGTGACCTGCTTTGCTTCTGGTGAATCCAAGTCCCCATATAAACGTATCAAATTTTTGATCCCACATCCTTGGTGACTATTTTAACCCATACAGATACTTCTTTAACTTGCATACCAATTCTTTCTTACCCTTCACTGCAAACCCTTCAGGTTGCTTCATGTAGATCTCTTCTTCTAGATGCCCATGAAGAAATATTGTCTTCACATCCATCTATTCTACCTCAAAATCAAAAGCAGCAGCAATAGATAAAAGTAATCTAATAGAAGATACCTTGGAAACAGGAGAAAAAATATCACCAAAATAAATTCCTGACACCTGGGAATAACCTTTTGCTACCAACAAAGCTTTGTATTTCTCCACCTTTCCTTCTGCATTTGTCTTCTTCTTGAACACCCATTTGTTGCCAATGGGTTTCCTTCCAGCTGGCAACTCCACCAGATCCCAAGCCTCATTTTTGTGCAAAGATGCCATTTCATCAACCATTGCCTCTTTCCAGAGTTTTCCATCCTCTGAATCTACTCCCTCCTTCACAGTTCTGGGATCATCATCAGTAATAGATAAAGCAAAATTTGAACAAAAAGTAGATGGGCTATACCTTTCTGACTGCCTTCTTTCTCAAAATGATCTTCTCAGAACCGGAGTTTGTGGCACTTCATCTTCTGATTCCTCTTCTGTTGTAGAGTCTGATTATTCCTCCTTTAGCTCAAACTCTATCTTCTCAGGTTCCTTTGGTTAGACTTCATGTTTAATAACATCTTTCACCTCTCTTAACACCACATATTGCCTATACACAACCTTCCTTGTTACTGGGTACCAAATCTTATAACCCTTTAAACCATCCTTATACCCAATAAAGATGCACTTTTCAGATTTACTCTCCAAATTGGTTCTTTTCTCCTTTGGAACATGTACATATGCATCACATCCAAATACCCTCAGATGTGAAAGAGAGGGTTTCTTACCAGTCCATACCTCTTGTGGATTCTTATCCTCCAATGCTAATGAAGGTGATATGTTAACCAAGTAACATGCAGTCTCCACCGCCTCTGCCTAGAATTCCCATCCTAAACCGACACCATTGAGCATGCTTCTTACCCTTTCCATCAATGTCTTGTTCATTCTTTCTGCAACTCCATTTTGCTCAGGTGTGTATGGAGTAGTCTTCTGCCATGCTATACCACACTTCTTATGAATTCTTCAATTCCTCTGCAAACTCTCACCATTATTTGTCCTCACACCTTATCTACTTCTCTGTCTGGTTTTCCCAGAGCCTTAAATTTTAAACCTGTCAAAGACTTCAGATTTATTCTTAAGGAAATATATCCATGTATTCCTTGAGAATTCATCTATAAATGATACATAGTACATAGACTTACCCAGTGATCGAACCTTCACAGGTCCAAACACATCATTGTGCACAAGCTCTAATATATGTTTCGCCCTCTTACCACCATAGTGGAAACTCACCTGATTCTACTTCCCATATACACAATTTTCACATAAATCAAAATCTAAAGAGTTATTAGTCATGCCTTCTACCATACCTTACCATGAAGTATTCAAAGGCCCTTCTCTCCAATATGTCTAAGTCTTTGATGCCATAGCATGGTATTTTCTCCAAAAACCACTAGATTTTTTGCTCCACTTTCAGGAACCACAAAATTGTTGCACCCATCAACAATAGTGCTACCTTGCAACTTGTACAGAGTTTCAATCCGAACTCCCCGCAACAATACCAGTGCTCCCCAAACCATCTTGCAGGTATCCTTCTCGAACACTATTTTTACACCTGCATCATCCAACTTGCTTACAAAAATCAAATTTTTGGCCAATGTAGGAATATGAAAAACACCCAGAAGTGTTCTAATCCTTCTACCTTGCAAATTCAACTTAACTTTTCCGCGACCAATGATTCTAGCCTTCCTATCATCCCCTAAGAAGACATCACCACCATCATATTTCTCATACTCGTAGAA